>CM038676.1:441153057-441258087 GCA_021605205.1 Aegilops longissima | reverse complement strand
TGGTACCGAGACTGCTAGGGTTTCACAGAATTCTCAAATCGGTTGCACCGATTAGTAATTCTCGGTCGACCGAGAGTCACTAGTGCAATGGCATAAGCCAATCGGTGAGACCGAAGTTTTCAACTCGGTGGGTCCGAGATGGTTTCGCGTGAAACCTAAACCTAAAAATTTGAATCACATCTAATCTATGAACTACTTTGGCTGGATAGATGAGTTTCAATCGTGGCAAGATTCAATATGAAAACAATGTGCTAGGAATCGACGTGGATAGCACAAAGATTAAGTCCATACCCTAACTTGGCGGTGGACTTGCTACGGCGGCAACGGGGGACGAAATCCGCTGACGGCGGTGAAGACCAGCGACAGAGGTCAAGCGACGAGGAGACGATCCGAGACCACGATGGCAGAGCGAAGCTGTTGCGCGGGCGAAGGGTTTCGAGAAATTTCCAAAATTTTGCCCGTGGCTATATATAGCTCGACTCGCCGGTGTGACCGAGTGGAACAACTCGGTGGCACCGAGATGCATAACTGTGTTCAGTTACAGCAAATCGGTGAGACCGAAAAGTTCAAATCGGTTGCACCGAGATTGAAAACTCAGATCAACTTGATGATCTCGGTAGGACCGAAATGGAAGGATCGGTTAGACCGAGAATCATTAAGAGGTTTTGGAAGTTTAAGTCTATGACGAATCGGGACTCGAAAGTGCTCCTCACACGAGTGGTTCGAATCTGACTTGATCAAATTTTGTGATGTAGCATGAATAGAGTTTGAGACGAGAAAAGCATAGATAGCTAAAGAAGGTTCTTAGGCATTCTTGTCCATCCACTTGGCACAAAGAAAAGAATCCAAACAAACAAAACAACAAGTGGATGTCCTTGAATGAGTAAAATATGCACCAACATGCTCACACAATAAGATGGCAATTGAAATATGTGGCAAAGCATGCACAACCAATTCTAGCATCTATCAAGCAATTGGCGATGACTAGGTCATCTATATATGAGTATATTGACTTAGGAGTCAAATGAGAACATTTGATCATAGGTCATACTCATCGCTTAAGCTCAAGTGGGGTTACCACTTTTACATAATGCATTAATGTGTTCACACCATTAGAGTTGCTTTGACTCAATTCTTAGAGTTAAGCTCCCCTAGATGTGAGATCCCCTTAGAGGATGAACTAACCTTGGGTTTTGTCGATGATGACTTCATGTAGGTGTTGAAGATGTAGATGCTCAATGTTGATGTAGATCATTTGGAGCAATCCTTTGGAGTGAGTTGCACTTTCAACTTGCCTACATGGGTTAGTCCCACAAGGAACAAACAAGAATATCCATAGACATAGAGTGATGCACACACAAGATGATGTCCATGAAAACATTAGGTTACCTTGTCCTTGCCTTACCAACATGAGGGTTTGTGACTCCTTGAACTAGTGCAAGATGTGAAAGTTGATTGCACTTGTTCTTGCCAAATGATATGAGTGAAGAATGTTGGCGAGTCACCCTCAAGAACTCTCTAGTTCTTCTTCTTCGATCCACATCATCTTGATGGGAATCCTTGAGTTGTAGTTGTACTTGATGAAGTAGAACTTGACGTAGTCTTGGGGACCCACTGAACGAGGCTTTAGGTGCTTCTTCAAATGCATCAATCTCTTCTTGAAGCTTGTCTTGCCTTTGTTCTTGTGGTCTTGTGGTGGAAGATCATCTTGAGCTTGTGTCCCTTGAAGGAAGTAGGATCATACTTCTCTTGTTGAGGAACAAACTTTGTCTTGGGGTATTGATCTTCTTCCCACTCAACTCCATTGGCGTTGAACTTTCGCTCAAAACCAACACCTTGATTCTTCCGTGCCTTCCTTGCTTATGCATAATTTCCTCAATTGCTTACTCCCGCAAGGCTCTTGTAAACACCTTTCTATAATTCCCTTCAATAAACTATTTTCTTGCTCAAGTGTAACTTGGCTAAGAGAATCATTAGTGGAATCAAGAGAACTACTAGAAGAAACAACATTGGATTTGACATTATTATTGTTACTACTAGAGGAAGTATCTTTCTTGTACTTGTTACTAGACTTGACTTGAGGCATGTAAGTAGATAAGAGTAAACGCTGGCAATGTAAGAAGAACTTTTCTTGGAGATCATCATTGATTGCCTTTAAGAACTCATGCTCTTGCTCAAGATTGAGCTTTTCAAAGCGTAACTTCTCATGAGCCCTTAAAAGTTCTCGATGATCTTCAAGATAGTTTCATGAGCCAACTTAAGAGTGTTTAGTTCTTTAGTTAGAAGCTCAATTTTCTCCTTATCATTGTCATTCGCTTGATTAGCATGATTAATTGACGCTTCATCATAGTATTCATCACTAGAGTTGTCAACAAGTAAATCATCATCACCTAGCAAGTCATCTTCATCACTATTAAAATCAACATACTGGATGTGTTACCTTTGGACCTTTGGCCATGAAGCATCTTCCAACACCTTCATTTGGTGATTCAAATATGTCATAGGAGTTGGTTGACACAAGTGCTAGACCGCAACACCTTCATCTTGAGTATATTCGAGTCGGAGTGATAGCTTCTCGGAGTGATGGTCGGAGTCGAGCTGGAAACCCATTCACCAACATGAGCTTGATGTCTTGTTTTGTGTAGCTCCTTGATGACTTGTCCTTCCTTTCCTAATCCTTGCTTCTCCATGAGGGTCTTCGCTCATAACGATCATCTCTACTCCTCCTCTCTCTGGTGGTGATTCTTCTCTTTGCTCCTTCTTCTTGGAGAATCTTCTTCTTTTTGTAGGGTGTCGACACTCATTGAGTAGTGTCCGGTCTCCCACAATTGTAGCAATTTTGCTCTCGACTAGAAGATCTCTTGTCATTGTAAGACCTTGACTTGGAGCTTTTTCTTTGCTTCTACTTTTGTAGAATTTGTTGAAGTTCTTCACCATTAAGCTCAATTCTTCATTGAAGGTTGGTTTCTCACTTGATGATGTGGGGCTTCACTTGAGGCTTTGTAAGCACCACTTGACTTGTTGTGAAGTTCCTCCTTATCCTTGAGTGACATCTCATGAGCAACAATCCTTCCAATGACTTCGCTGGCTTGAGATCTTTGTAGTTTGGCATCATTTGGATCAATGTGCACACGGTATCATACTTTCCATCCAATGCTCTTAGGATTTTCTTGATGATGAATTTGTCGGTCATCTCTTCACTCCCTAAGCCGCAATCTCATTTGTGATAAGAGCAAGCCTAGAGTACATTTCAGCGACACCTTCACCATCCTTCATTTTGAACTTGTCAAGCTGACTTTGAGCACATCCAACTTGGATTCCTTGACGGACTCGGTACCTTCATGCATATCAATCAAAGTATCCCAAATTTCCTTTGCATTCTCAAGACGGCTGATTTTGTTGAATTCTTCGGGCACAATCCGCTGAAGATGATGTCACATGCTTGAGCGTTGTATTGTAGCATCTTCAATTCTTCCGCATTAGCTTCACGGTTCGGTTCTCTCCCATCAAGAATTCACCTTGCAAGCCAATACAAATAATTGCCCAAACGGCGGGTTATGTCCAAGAATATGCATTTTCATCTTATGCTTCCAACTAGCAAAATTAGTACCATCAAAGTAAGGACCTCTATGGTGATAATTTCTCGCTAGACGCCATACTCTCCTAGGTTGTGAAACCAAGGCTATGACCACCAAAAGCTATGGAAATCAAAGCAAATGGAGACCAAAGCTCGATACCACTTGTAGGACCTTGAAGTATGTCTAGAGGGGGTGATTAGACTACTTGACCAATTAAAACTTAACCTTTTCCCAATTTTAGAGTTTGGCAGATTTTAGCTATTTTAGGACAAGTCAAGCAATCATCACACAATTCAAGCAAGCATGCAAAGAGTATATTGGCAGCGGAAATTAAAGCATGCAACTTGCAAGAAAGTAAAGGGAAGGGTTTGGAGGATTCAAACGCAATTGGAGACACGGATGTTTTTGGCGTGGTTCCGATAGGTGGTGCTATCGCATTTCCACGCTGATGGAGACTTCAACCCACTAAGGGTAACGGTTATGCTGAGTCCACCGAGGGCTCCACCCACGAAGGGTCCACGAAGTAGCAACCTTGTCTATCCCACCATGGCCGCCGCCACTAAGGACTTGCCTCACTAGCAGTAGATCTTCACGAAGTAGGCGATCTCCTTGCCTTACAAACTCCTTGGTTCAACTCCACAATCTTGTCTGAGGCTCCCAAGTGACACCTAGCCAATCTAGGAGACACCACTTCCAAGAAGTAACAAATGGTGTGTTGATGATGAACTCCTTGCTCTTGTGCTTCAAATGATAGTCTCCCCAACACTCAACTCTCTCTCATAGGATTTGGATCTGTGGAAAGAGGGTTTGAGTGGAAAGCAACTTGGGGAAGGCTAGAGATCAAGATTCATATGGTAGGAATGGAATATCTTGGCCTCAACACATGAGTAGGTGGTTCTCTCTCTAAATGGTAAGTTGGAAGTGTAGGTTTGTTCTGATGGTCTCTCCATGAATGAAGAGGAGGTGGAGGGGTATATATAGCCTCCACACAAAATCTAACTGCTATAAACAATTTACCAAACTCGTGGGACCGAATCGTTAAACTCGGCTCGGACCAATTAGTAAACCTAGTGACCGTTAGTGATTTTCGTGGATCGACATGCATCTCGGTGAGACCGATATGGTTAGGGTTAGGTCATAACATAATCTCGGTGAGACCGACACACAAACTCGGTGGGACCGATTTTGGTAATAAGCTTTCGAGAGAGTTGGTTAGGTAAACTCGTGGGACCGATTTGGTTCTTTTCGTGAGACCGAAATGTTACAAAAAGGAAACAGAGAGTTTACATTGCAATCTCGTGGGACTGATCGCTCACTTCTGTTAGACCAAACGCTACGAAGGGAAACAGAGAGATTGAACCCTATCTCGGTGAGACCGAGATCCCTATCGGTAAGACCGATTTGCTTAGGCTTTGTGGCAAGGCTATGACTTTTGGAATCGGTGGCGCGGATAGAAAGAATCGTGTGACCGATTTTGGCTTTAGGTTTAGGTCATATGTGGATGTGGGAAAGTAGTTGAGGGTTTTGGAGCATATCACTACACATGAAGCAAGAGGCTCATTAAGCAACACCTCATCCCTCCTTGATAGTATTGGCTTTTCCTATAGACTCAATGTGATCTTGGATCACTAAAATGTAAAATGAAGAGTCTTGAGCTTTTGAGCTTGAGCCAATCCTTTGTCCTTAGTATTTTGAGGGATCCACTTTCATCATCCATGCCATGCCATTCATTGAGCTTTCCTGAAATAATAGTCTTGGAATAGCATTAGCTCAATGAGCTATATGTTGTTATGAATTACCAAAACCACCTAGGGATAGTTGCACTTTCAGCCGCCGCCTTGGCGGCGATCACTGTAGCCTCACATCGTCATGTCTCCTTAATGAGGCGCTTCCTTCGAGGGAGGGAACAAGCCGGCTATGCGGAGCCAGCCATATCTCAGGCCGACTAGGGGCGGCCAAGCTGCCTTCGGGCATCTCTCGGACCGGAGGGGCCCGCCGCCTACGTGTAGTACTGACAGCCTGTCGTGGGTGACGTCACGGTCAACATGGCAACATTGCCGCACCGGACGGGTGATGGCTGCCCCGTACGGCGCACTGTAGCCACGCGCGCTCCGGGATGCGGGGGTGACAGGCTTCACTGTAGCCACGCCCCATCGTATCACCGTTATGTGGGTGAAGATTCTGAGGGTGCGGCCTTGTCCGCCTGCGGGGTGGCCGGCTTCTTGGAGTCGGCCTTCTCGTGGCCGGGTTACGCTGAGTCGGCCCTCCGTAGCCGGCCTTGGAAGCCGCCTCTCGTGGCCTTCTTCGTGGTCTTGGGGCCAGCCGCCTCCGACAACCCGCCCGGATGACAGCCGGTCGGGGGAAGGCGGCCCAGCGTCTTGGATGTTGGATGGCTTGTTTGGCTTGATTGGCTTGTAATTTTTTCAGAAGCCCCAGGGGGAGCCGGCTAGGCTACCCGTGGTCATTTACTCCGATAGTAGTCCCCGAAGTTGATTGGGCTTCGAGGTCAAAAGGAGGACGAGAAGATCGATCAGCTTCCTATCTTGAGGAGCCGGCGGCTAGGAGCCGGCATTGAATGGGTGTGCCGTCTTCCGGGAGCTCCGCAGATTGAAGGAGAGAACGCGAGCCGGCTTGCGCGTTGACCGCGCGTCACCTTGCGCGCCATGTGGCCAAAAAGGCCTGCCAGCCCACACGCGCGACGGGACGTCGCCGCAGGCCGGGGCCTACCAAACCTATGCCGCGGCCCACGCACGGATCTTCGCGCCCAAGTGGATCGCCTGCCTTCCCCGCCAAGGCGGTTTCAGACGCCTTTAGGGCGCCATAATCGCGGGACGTGGGGGGAGTGGGTGCTGTTAATCCCACATTCCCCCATGCCTCGCCTCCTCGGCTCAAGGTTCGAGCCTATAAGTAGGAGGAGGGGGGCGGCAGGCTCGCACGCCGCCTCGCCTCCTCTCCTTCCTCTACTTCCTTCTTCACTCTTCTCGCGCCAGAGCGCACTTCGCCACCCCGCCGCCCGCCATGAAGCTATCTTGGCTCGCCATGTTCCTTCGCTATGCGGGTCAGGTTTCTCCGCCGCCTTTCTTTTTCCACTCGCCCCATGGTGCTGCGAGCTCGTGGACGGCTCCAACGCCCATGAAGATCACATTGATTGGCTCACGGACGCGGGCGGTTGCCGGGCGAGACCTCGTGAAGACCCGGCCAAGGCCGGAGGCGGAGATTTCACGGCGCCGGAGGAGGGCGAAGGGTCATCTTCCGCCAGACTGCCTGCACGGCCTCGCCTGCCGACGAGCGGGTTCTTCCGCCTTCCTCGACTTCTACAATCTCCACCGCATCACCTCACCCCAACACGGTGATGTTGCTATCTTCCTTCGCCACCCTGTGTGAGGGTTTTCTCGAGTCCTCCCCACTGAGCTCTTTGGGGAGTTCTTCCAAAGGCAAGCTCGGCATCGCTCTCGGGGCGCGTTCGCCGCGGGCGCCTTCATCGCCAAGCGTAGGACGGCCGACAACAACCCTTTTCCGCCTATCCCGCTGATCCGCCGGTGAAGCTTTGGTAGCAGTCGCATTTCTACGTGAAGAACGCCACCGCGAAGGCGACTATTTTAATCTGCCGGCCACGACGGCCCGCCGCTGGGAGGCCGGGCGCCTTGGTCCTTCCGAGCCCGGCCGCCACCTTGGCCGAACGCCGCCACCCGGCCCGGTGATGGTCCAATCGAGGGCTTGGTGGGGGCGACCTGGTGGCCATTGTGGAGCGCCGGGTGCTTCCGCTCCAAAGCCGGCCGCACATGATCTGCCAAATGAGCGGTCGCTTCGACCCATGCCGGCTGAGCACCAGAGAGATGCCTCGTGACGAGGTATCTTATATGGTGAATTACATCTCCAACTACAAACTCACGGAAGAGTGGCAGTATGGTCAGACGCCGTACTCTCGGGCTGACCCTCCGCCTGTGGTGAGTTTTTCCTTATTTTCTTCTTCTTTTGTTGCCGGAGCTGGCGGCCGACTTTGACTAGTCGGCATTGTCTTTGAGCAGAGCTCTTTCTTCGACCGCGCCGGGCCGAGGGCCGAGCGCCAGCTTATGGCCGATCGCGACGAGGACGCACCGACGATCCGGATCTGGGGGCGGCCGCCATGGACGACGCCGTAGTCGCAACCGGCGGAGAGGCAGGCGGCCCCGACCTTACGGCCGGCTTCGGGGACTGGCCGGAGGACGACGAAGCCGAGGCCATCCAACGCCGCGAGCTGGCGGTCGATCGCCAAGGTGCGGGACCTTCTGCCGCGCCAACTGCTCGGGGTGACGCGCAAAAGCGTCGGGCCGCGCCGGGTCTCTTCGGCAGCCGGCCGAACAAACCCAAGAGCTCCACGGCGGCGACCAAGCGAGACGAGGCGGCCGCGAAGGCGGGTGGTGAAGCAGCCACAAGCGGTCTCGGCATAAGTGTTGGGTGTCTTGTACTTTTGTTGTTTTCTTTGGTTGGGGCTCATCTGAGCCGTTTTCTTGATTTGTTAAACAGGGCGCCGCTTTCCCTTGAACGGGTTGACGCCGCCTCCATAGTCGGACCGACGGGAGGGTCTTCGAGTTCCTGCCGAGTGGACCCCCGTGCTAGCTCATGGAGGCAACAGAGCGGAATGCACGGGAGGCTCGGGAGGAGCGGGAAGCGGCAGAGCGGAGGGCCATCCAGGAGGCGGCGGAGAAGTCGGCCGAGGCGCAAGCCGACGTGGCGGCCAAGGCCCAGGTGGAAGCCGCGGCCGCGGAGAGGGAGGCGGAGGCTTTGCGCAATCATCCTCCACAGCTCGTCATTCCCCTTCGAGTCGTGGCTCCCGATATCCCCGTGCCTCCATCGGAGGAAGCCGACCGCGACCAGCCGGTGATGGAGAGGAGGGAGGACGACGTGACGATCCTGGGGGAGGCGCCACAGCCCGCGCCGACTGGAGCGGGCCAAGGCGGCCGACCTGCTGCGGCGCCTGGGCAGCCGGCCGGGGGTGAGTCGGCGGCGGGGCGGATCTGTGGTGAAGCCGCACTCGCCGGCGCTGGGAGAGGCGCCTCGGCGCCGGAGTCGCAAGGAGCTGCGGGCGCCACCGACGGCACAGACTCGAGGCGCCAGCGCCAAAGACGTCCGAGTGGATGCCCAAGGCGGTACGGCCGAGCTGAACATGCCGGCACAGGAGGTCCGACGCCGGCTTCAGGCTTAGGCCGGCTTGCTGCAACGGTACACCCAGGAGTTCCTTGCTATGCGCGCGGTCGTCCGGGTGAGTCTTCTGGCCTTGATCGATTTCTTTTTTGATTTCTTCTGTGGGGGTGCGTCATTGCACCCACTGGGTGTAGTCCCTGAGTTTCGAGTCGGTCACCGAAAGCAGCGGCTTGAAACTTCTTAGCGTGCCTTGATAGCAATCTTGTTCTTATACGCACTCCATCTGATTTTCAGAGTATCACAATCTTCGCCGTCCGCCTTCAACTCCTGTGCCCGTGAGCTGAGCCGTAAGGTCACCGACCGACTAATAGCCGGAGGAGAACTTGGTTTCTTCTATTCAAGTGGCCAACAAGACCCATCGGGTGTAGTCCCCAAGATTCGGGCCGGCTGCTGAGCAGCCGGGTCGGATCTTCCTTGACGACTTTTCCCTTACTGCTTTTTTCCTTTTTCTCCATGCTTGCAGGAGCTAATGCCGACTTGAGGGGGCAGCTAGGCAAGGCCTAGACCGCCCTTCGCGCCAAGGAGGCCGAGATCACGCTTTGGCCCAGAACGCCGACCGCCTCGCCAAGAGGCTGGCCAACCAGAGGAGAGCCACAAGGCGGCCCTGAAGAAAGTGCAGGACAACGAGGCCGCCCTTAAGGCCGAGTTCGAGACCGAGGCGGCAGGCTGGGCTGAAGCAAGGCAAGCGCTGAGCGAGGGCTATGGGCGAGTGGAGGATCTGATCGATGGTAGGCCGCCTTCTTTTCACCCTTTGCTTGCTCCTTGCCCTCTTGTTCATCTTCTAATTTTTGTGCCGCTTCCTTGTTCTTCACGCAGACATTTCCCTGCCACTCCGCCGCCGCCAGCCAAGCCATCGAGGCCCACCGCGAGACGCTACCGCAAGCAGGGGTTGCGATCGCGGCCAGACGCCAAATGGACGCCGAGGAGCAGCTTTGACGATCCAGCTCGGCTGCAGCCGCTCATCAGATGCTCCACCGGCTTCAGCAGTGCCGGTGCAAGTGTTGGCCTCCGCTCGGGCGAGGTGATCCTCGCACCCCTACTGGATCGCCGACCGGCCGAGGTTGCGCTGGCCGCCGAGGCCCGAAGGCCTCCGCTGCCGGTCCGGCGCCGGGCGGGCGCTGGAGTTTGTCCGGCCTGGTATCTCGGGCTAAGCCTCGCGCCACCGAGCACTTGAGGCAGGTGGGTGACGAGGAGCTCGCGGTGCGGCCGGTTATCATCCAGCGGCCGGCTATCACCGAGTACACCGACACCAGCTGCTTTTGCTTCTGGTGAACGACAGCCGAGTCGCCCAGCCGGAGGAATGGTTCGCCTGAACCCGACGGAAGGCGAGGACTCGGCGGAGGAGATTGCCTCCAGCCGCGAAGCCAAGACGAAGAGGAGGAGGGCGGCGAAGACGCCGCGCTCGACGGGCGGTTTACCAGCCAGCTTCACCGATCATGCCTCCAGAATAAGGCGCATGCGCCGCCGCCACCGCCAGGGCGATGATCAAAGCCGAGACTCGCCACCGCCACCTCCAGCCAAGACTCGCCGCCTCGCCGACCTGCCCGATTCGCCTGTTGTTCGCTTGTTTGATCTGCCGCTTCGCTTTTCTCATTGCTGTTTTGATCAAATTTATTAATTTTGCACGCCCCACCCACCGGGGTGTATTCGACTATGTTGAATGCCGCCTTTTGAAGGCTTTTGCGTAAATATAATTATGCATGTGTTTGGCTTCCATTCGAAGTTTTTTTTTATCCTTAGGCTGCTTTTGGCGCTTCCCTTGATTGTCGCTTTCCCAAATTAACAAATTGTTCTGCGCAGTCTATGGTCGGGAGGACTTGGCTATTTATGGAAGGCAAGTACTTGAGCTTTGTTGATTGTGGCGGGGTTGAATGGTAAGTCGCCGCCGGTTACTCGTAGCCGGTCGGCGATGGGAGGAAGCCGGCTTTTGTTACATAAGTTCGTTAGTCCTTAGCCGCTTTTCGTGTGGGCATCCTTTCCTCGCTTTTGACTCTGCCACCGGACAATGGTTCTTCGAGCTGCGGCTTTTGACAAGAGAGGGCTTAAAAGCAGCACACTACTTGTCCGACCGCAGTGGAACTTTAAATATAACTCATATGCCAGTCCCTGTGCCGACTAGTCGAACCCGGTGCCGGATTTAAAAGGTGAAATGACAAAATCATAAGCATGATACTCGCCATTTATAGATAAAGGTGGCAGTCCCCGAGTGCTCCTCGGGGGGCCCATTGTCTCATACTTAGTACAAAAGGTAGCGTGATACATACTGCATTTTAACTGTAAAATCTTCGAGGAGGTTGGCGCTCCATGGTCGCTCCGACTCCATGCCGGAATCATCTCTTTCGTGCCTTCACTTCTCGTAAGGCCGATTAAGTAGTAGGAGTCGTTTCCCAATGCTCTGCTGATGACGAAGGGACCTTCCCAAGGAGCCGAGAGCTTGTGCTGGCCAGCTGTTCGCTGGATCAAACGGAGCACAAGATCGCCTCTTGAAAGGATCTTGGCTTGACCTTCCGGCTATGGTAGAGGCGCAAACCCTGCCGGGTAGATGGCGATCGGCCGAGGGCTAACAGCTGGCTTTCTTCCAAAGAGGTCGACACCGCCTTCTCATGCTTCTTGACTCGCTCGCGTACATGGTCACCCAAGGCGAGTCGAACTCGATGTCAGTTGGGATGACAGCCTCGGCACCATATACAAGGAAGAAAGGGGTGAAGCCGGTTGACTTGTTTGGGGTAGTGCGCAGACTCCAGAGGACGGTCGGCAGGTCGTCGAGCCAACAGCCGTCGAAGGCTCCAACGGCACGACCAGCCGGGCTTGATGTCGAAAGGATGAGGCCGCTGGCTCACTCAACTTGGCCGCTTGATCATGGTGGGCAACGGACGCTAGGTCCGGCAGGATACCTCGCGTCAGCAGTAAACGCGCTAATGCTCCTTGGCGAAATTCGTCGTTGTCGGTGATGATGCCGTGTGGCATGCCGCATCGAGTTGTAATGTTCGCGATTTAATGTCACGGCAATGGGCCTGCTCAGCTTCTTAATCGCCTTTGCTTCGATCCACTTGGTAAATTTATCCACGGCGACAAGAAAGTGTGCCATGCCGCCGCTGCCGCCTTGAATGGGCCCACCATGTCCAGTCCCCTGCACGGCAAAAGGCCGTGAGGGGAATGGTCTTGAGTTCAAGCCGCAGGTGTTGCTTGAGTCAAGACTTGGCAGCCTTTGCAAGAGCCTGACCAACTCCTTGGCATCGTCCAAGGCAGTCCGCCAAAAGAATCCATGGAGGAAAGCTTTGGCAACGAGGGATCTTGAGGCTGCGTGGTGGCCGCATTCGCCTTGGTGAATGTCTTTGAGGATTGCTATGCCCTTCTCTGGCTCGACGCAGCGCTGGAAGACTCCAATGACACTGCGCCTGACGAGCTCTCTATTGGCAATTGTATATGCGCCGGCTCGGCGTTGGACTTGTCTTGCCGTGATCTCGCCACCGGCACTCGCTTACTCAGAGTTGAGGATGGGCTGAGCCCATGATGGAGCTGTGATTTCTTCTATAGCCAACACGGCCATCGCAACTGTATGGTGGGCTGGGTGGTGAAGAGCTGGAGCTGGCCACCGCCTGTGGCATTGAAGCAGTCCCCGGGCCGACTACCGTAGTCCCCGGGCCAGGATCTGAAGTCTCCGGGACGGGTGCGACTATGGCAGTTCCCGAGCCGCTTATCGAAGTCCCCTGCGTTACCGCTATTCTCGCCGATCCGCTGCATCGAGGTTTGGCGGCACGAAGATGGAGTCGGATTCGAGACGGCTTGATAGACGGCTTGAGGAGGCGCGGAGAGACGCCTGCTGGTATAGCTTGTCGGGTTGAGCCTATCCGCGCTGCAGCATCTGCTGTTTCGTTGTCGGCCCGTGGCATGTGGAGGAACTCGCATCCTTCAAGTAGCCGCTGATTTGTTGAACGAGGAAACGATAGCTCGCCATGTTTGCGCCTCTGGCGCCCCGGCCGCCAGATGATCGCTGGACCACCAAATCGAAGTCGCCATAGCACGTGATCCGCGGATGCCGAGCTTTTGGCTAGCCGGAGTCCGTGTATGAGCGCCAGTACTCGCCACGTTGTTGGAGGCGGTAAAGTGAATCTGCAGCGGTATCTGAGTTTGTCGCCTTTGGGAGAGGTGTGGATGATGTCGGCTACCAAGCCGGTGTGCATCTTGGACCCGTCGAAGTGCATGCACCAATGAGTGGAGTCGGGAGCCGGCGGCAGGTACTGGGTCTTGGCCCAGTCGACGAGGAAGTCGGCCAATGCTTGGGACTTGATGGCGGTGCGAGGCTGGTAGAAGATCGTGTAGGGAGCCAACTCAATGGCCTATTTGCCACCCGCCGGATGCGCCCCGCTGCCTATGATCTCGGCGAACGGGGCGGTGCATACGACCATGATGGAGTGTTCTTGAAAGTAGGGCTTCAGCCTCTTGGCGCGGCACACACCGTAGCACATCTTCGACACGCGGTAGTTCTCGCCGAGGCGAAAGTACTTCTCTTAAGTACTAGACCGGCCTCTGGACTGGCTGAGCTTGGCCTTCTTCTGGGCGCTGGACCACGATGACGGCGCTGACCACCCGGCTGGTGGCGGCAATGTAAAGGAGCATGGGCTCTTTCAGCCGGGCCGCTTAAGACAAAGGGCGCGGCAAGCATCTTCTTCAGCTCGTGAAAGGCTTGGTCGGTTTGGTCGCTTCCACTCGGCGAGTGGTTTTCTTCATGAGTCGGTAGAGGGGAGAGCCTTTTCTCCCGGTCGGCCGATGAAGCGGTTCAGGAGGCCAGCACCCGTAAACTTCTGACGCCTCGCAGCTTGGTGGGAATTCCATTCTCTCAATGGCTTTGGTCTTCACTGGTTGCATTCAATGCCGCTCGGAGACCAGAAGCCTCGAGCTAGCGGGCTGGCACCAACACGCATTTCTGGGTTGAGCTTGATCTCAAACCGCGCAGGTTCTCAAATGTTTCTTGAGGTCCTCCAACAAAGTGTTGCGCTTCTCCGCCTTCACCACGATATCGTTTACATAGACATGGGCATTTCGCCGAGTTGCTTGAGGAGGCATTTCGCATGCAACGCTGAAAGGTGGCACCGCATTTCTCAAGCCAAATGTCATAGTCGTGTAATGTAAAGTCTGAATGGCGTGATGAAGGCGGTCTTCAGCCGGTCGGCCGAGTCCAACTTTATCTGGTGGTAGCCTGAGTAGGCATCCAAGAAACTCAACAGCTTGCATCTGGTTGTGGAGTCTATTACTTGATCAATCCTGGGTAAGGCGAAGGGATCTTTGGGGCAGGCTTTGTTGAGGCTTGTGTAATCTATACACATGCACCACTTGTTATTCTTCTTCAGCACGAGGACCGGGTTGGCGAGTCACTCCGGAAAGAAGACCTACATGATGAAGCCGACCGCCAAGAGCCGGCTATCTCTTCTCCTACGATCCTTCTCTTCTCCGGACGACCGGGCGAGGGGCTGCTTGACCGGCTTGGCATCTGCTCGGACGTAGCTTGTGCTCGGCGAATTCTTCGAACACCCGCATGTCCTTGGGGGACCATGCGAAGATGTCCCGATTTCACGGAGGAAGTCGATTTAGCTCGCCTTCCTATTTGCTGTCCAGCTTGCCCCAATGACGGCAAACCTTTCCGGTGCTCGGGTCCAGAGGTATCTTCTTTGTTTCTTGGCCGGCTGGAAGGAACCTTGGGCATCACACTCTTTGGGGTCGGGGACAGGGCAGGCTGCTTGTCGCCCTGGCCACGCACTCGTCCAACATCTTCTTCTTCGGCGATCACGAGGGACTCGCCAGCCGGTCATTGCTGCAGCACTCGGAGGACTTCTTGTAATCGCCGGCTTATGGTGATGATGCCCTTGGTACTGCATCTTCATCTTGAGGTAGGCATAGTGGGGTACAGCCATGAACTTGGCTAGAGCAGGCCGGCCAAGCAGCGCATGGTAGAGGCTCTCAAGGTCCACCACTTCAAACCAGATTGCTTCTCGGCGGAAGTGATCCTTGTCTCCGAAGAGAACATCTATCTTGATCTTGCCGATTGGTGAGCAGGACAGGCCGGGTACAATGCCATGGAACACGGTCCGGCTTGGCATGAGGTGTTTGGCCTTGATGTTCAACTTCACTATGGTGTCTCGGTACAGGATGTTGATGCTACTCCCGCCGTCTATCAGCACGCGGGAGAATTGGGCAGCAAGCATGTCCGTTGCTAGGGTTGCCTCCTAAACCAATGCATAAGAGAACGGGGACGGCATCACCTCTAGGTGGTCGGCCCGGCTCCAGCTGATAGGCCTCTCTGACTAGTGCATGTACTCGGGGTTGTTGGAGGTGACCGCATTGACTTCTTGGTGCTGTCGTGCGGCCTGCTGTTGGGGAACATGTCTTGGATGGTCCCGACTGCTGGTCGTGCGGCCGGCTGTTGGGGAGCCGGAGGCGGCTGTCCAGCAGGCGGAGGCGGCACCAGCCCTTCGCCTTTGGTGATTCGGGTGAGCCAGTGGCACTTCCGGGTTGTATGGTTGGATGGCTTCGCGCCGCTGTGGAACTTGCATGGGGTGTCGAGAGCTTGCTCGTAGGAGAAAGCCGGCTGCCAAGCCGGCCTGCCGCCCTTCGGCTTCTTGGGCGCGGGCCGCCCCTCAGGTTGCTCGTCTTCGACGGTGGCCACCTGCCGACTGGCTGGAGGCGGCATCGGGCCTTTGCGCTTGTTGTCGTGCTGGTACGGACGTTGGCTAGTCGCCGGCCGGCGTTTTGGGAGCCGGGTTGAGTACCTTCCCGGCGGCGTCTACCCGGAGCTCGGTCTTCATTGAGGAGTCGGTGGTGGCGTACTTGTCGGCTATGACAAGTAGCTCGTTGAGGGTAGCCGGCTTGTCGCAGAGGAGCTTGTGCTTGAGGAGGGTGCCTTCTCGGCACCCGGCGGTGAAGTACTCTATGGCTTGGACCTCATGCATCCCCTCGCATGAGTTGCGGAGCTCGGCCCAACGCGTGAGGTAGTCACGAGTCGACTCGGTGGGTCCTTGTACGCACAAGGAGAGTTGCCTGGGCTTGGGAGCCCGCTTGTAGGTGCTGGTGAAGTTGCGAATGAAGGCTTCGGTGAAGTCTAGCCAGCAATTGATGTTGTACGGCTTGAGGCTGTTGAGCCAGGTTCGCGTCGTGCCCTGAAGCATGAGGGGCACATATTTCACGGCAACGCGCCTGCTGCCGTTCGCTATGCTGACTATGATTGAGTAGTCGATCAGCCAATCCTCCGGCTTCACGGAGCCGTTATACTTGGGCGTATCTCTTGAGAGCGAGAACCCTTTGGGGAAGGGCTCGTCGCGGATGCGGGGGCCGAAGCAAGGCGGCCCGACATCCGTCTTCTTCTTCCAACACCAAGGATCGCGCCAGGCGGTCGATCCGGTGGCGGGCGTCGTTTTCGCCGACTCCTTCGCGGCGGCCTAGTCAGCCGTTGAGAGACGGATGTGTGACAGGCAGCGGGGTGGGATATCTTTCCCCGCAAGGTGGAGGAGGGGGCGGGTTGCCTTGCCGTTCCACGGCTCGAGGGCGGCCTTCTGCGTCGCGCTCGATGGAGATCCGGGTCCGGCTGCGGCTGGCAGCCGGCTGCTTTTCTCGCCGTGCGCGGGCGTTGCCCACAGTCGGCGTGCGTGACGTTGTGCCGTGCTCACAACGCGGGGGAGGGCTATCAGCGCGGACGCTGTCTTCATGCTGCTCTGCGGCCGCGCCGACAGCTGCTGGATGCGCCTAGCCATATAAGGAAGCTCGTCGGGCCCTAGCCCGTTCAGCTCTTCTACGGCCGCCTGGGCGGCGTGCAAGTTCTCGAGGGGCGTGGCGTAGACGGGGCGGTGCACTCCCAGCATGTCGGCGGTGGCTGCGCCGCGTTTCTTGACAATGCCGAGTCGGCTCGGCCCTTTGGGAGGCGGCGTGCCGAAGGCGGCGCGGTCGACTTCACCGGTGGGCCTCGTGAGGCGCCTCAGGAGGTTATCCTCCGCCCTCCGCGTGGAGGGCGAGGCGGCCTCGGCCTCCAGCGCCAAGGCCGTCGCCACCGGAGAGGGGCGGACAGGTCGTGGCGGCGCCGCTTGCGTGGCGTCGTTGGCGTTCTCGCCCGAGGGGCCGCCATGACTGATGACCAGCACCTCGGTGCTGGCGCTGCCACAGCTGTCGGCTTGGGGGAGCAGGTCGTCGAAGATCATGACATTGGTGGGGAAGGCGTCGAGCGATGCCGTGTCGGAGTCGACAAGCATCGGGTCGGTGGAGCCAACCGACTCCAAATCCATAGCGGGCTCGCTGGAGACGTGGAGTTGGTCGAGGAGGCTGACGAGGTGGCTCTCGAGGCAGCTGGTGCCCGCGTCGGATGCGGGCTCGTCGGAGATGAGAGCCTCGCCAAGAAGGTCGGCGAGGCAGCTCACCGCGCAGGCGTCATCGACACCTTGCAGCGCGTCGGGGCAAGCGCCATCGGGCGTGCCGGGCTGGCTACGCCTGCGGGGGAGGAAGAGGGTTCCCGTCCAGAACAGGTCTCCGAACGACGGTGCACCTGGCCCCACGGTGGGCGCCAAATGTCGGGTGGTAGGTGCGACATATGCCAACGGGTGGCTAATCATAGTGGGAGCCAATAAGACGTCGCCGGTGCCTGGAAACGGGATGAGGCGAAGACATGCACACGGCGATCTTACCCACTTCCGGCTCTCCGTGGAGATAACACCCCACCGCTGCTCAAGGGTCTTCGTGATGATCACTAGATGAACAAGTTGCTACAAGAGGCTCCTTGAGCTGTTCGGTGAGAGGAAGAAGAAGGGCACGGCTAGCTCTCCTCTTCCTCTATGTGGTGTCTAAAACTCTAAGAGATCAACCTTTGCATGGGTGCCCTGGGGTTTATATAGGCCTACCCCTGTGGGTACAATGGTAATCCGGCTAGGCGTGGGCCCTAGCCGTCAGTGTCTTCGCCCGCCGGCTTCTCCGCCGGCCGATGGGGCCTGCCGACTGGTGGGTCCCGCCGGCTGCCGGCTTCCTGGTCAACAAGCTGGCCCCACCATTGAGGGCCTTGTCGGGGGCTGGTTATCGTTGCCTCAATCCCGATGACGAGGGCTTTGTCGGGTAGCATGGCTACAGCAGTGCCGCCTTGGCGGCGATCACCGTAGCCTCACCTCGCCTTGTCTCCTTAATGAGGCGCTTCTTCGAGGGATGGAACAAGCCCGCTGTGGGGAGCCGGCCATATCTCAGGCCGACTGGGGGAGGCCGAGCCGCCTTCGGGCATCTCTCTGACTAGAGGGGCCCGCCGCCTACGGGTAGTACTGACAACCTGTCGTGGGTGATGTCACGGTCAACATGGCAACAAAGGCCCACGGACGGATGATGGCTGCCCCAGACGGGCGACCGTAGCCACGCTGGCCCGGATGCGGAGTGGCAGGCTTCACTGTAGCCACGCCCCGTCTTATCACCGTTATGTGGGTGCAGATTCTGAGGGTGCGGCCTTAGTCGCCTGCGGGGTGGCCGGCTTCTTGGAGTCGGCCTTCTCGTGGCCGGCTACGCAGAGTCGGCCCTCTGGTAGCCGGCTCCTTGGAAGCCGGCCCTCTCATGGCCTTCTTCAGGTCTTGGGGCTGTGCCACCTCCGGATGGGCCGGCTGGATGACAGCCGGTCGGGGAAGGCGGCCCAGCGTCTTGGATGTTGGATGGCTTGTTTGGCTTGATTGGCTTGTAATTTTTTCAGAAGCCCCAGGGGAGCCGGCTAGGCTACCCGTGGTCATTTACTCCGACACTGGTGGAGTTTTAAAATCCTCAGGAGCATCCATGAGTATGCTATGAATTTGACAGAAAAATACTTCAGCTCCTTTCTCCATCAGCTTGTCCACTCTCTTGGGTGGAACTTCTTTCAAGTTAGCAGCAGTAGAGAACATTGTTGTTGACACAGTCTGTTTGCCCCCATGTATAAACCCAAATTGCTGTGTAGGGATATCAAAGGAAACATGACTAACAGCAGTAAACCAGTCATATCCCAAGATAACATCATGACTTGGTAGAGAGATTACTCTGGAATTGTGAGATAGTGTCAGTTTGGCAATCTGAAATTCACAATTGGGAACCACCGCAGTAGATAGTAATACTCCACCCCAGCTACTGCAGTGCTTCTAGGTTTAACAAGCAGCATGTTGCAATTAGCTTTGACTGCAAACTCCTGATTGAGGAAAGATGTGGTGCTACCAGAGTCTAATAAGGCCACTTCTCTTTTTCCATTGATATGTATTATCATTCACTACAGGAATCAGCTACTTTGCCGTCTGCCATGGCGGACGGCAAAGGCATGAATGGCGGACGGCAAAATCCTTTGCCGTCAGCCACGGACGGCAACAGGCTCCGGCAACGTAGGCTACGGTAAACAGCTACTTTGTCGTCCGCTTCGGTGGTCGACGGCAAAGGACCTTTGCTGTCCGCGACGGACGGCAAAGAGAGCGGACGGCAATAATTGCGCCGTCATCCGTTAAGTGTCTAACGGCAGGCCTTTTGCCGTCCGCCGCTAACGGCAAAATTTCTAGTGTCTTTGCCGCTCGCCATCGATGGCAAAGTGCAGGTTCTTTGCCGCTCGCCACTAATGGCAAAGTGCAGGTTCTTTGCCGTCTGCCATCGATGGCAAAGTGACCAAATGGGTCAGCTTCCGTGAAGCACAGCTAGATGCCACGTGTCTTCTTTGCCGTCCGCGGTGGACGGCAAAGAGCGCGTTGTCGGTGGCGACGGCAAAGAGCCTCGCATATTGGCTCTTTTATCTGCTTTTTATTAAATCCAACAATTTTCATCACAAATATATATGACATATATAGATATATTTCAAAAGGCCATTACAGAGCAAACATATAAGATATCCAACACATAACTTCATCATCCAAACATATATATTACATGCATAGTTCCATCATACATAACAAGTTCAACATAGAGGCATCCAACCATATATATTACAATAGTTTCATCCAACGATACATGCATAGTTCAACGATACAAAAGAAACAGAGAAAGGGATAAGGAGCACTCCATCTATGCAAGCTTTCGTCAAGTGAAAGAAATCTGCAAAATGAAAAATAAGAAAGTTAGAACAAGAAGAGTAGAACAAGAAGAGCTAACTTAGTTGAAATGGATCATTTATGAGCTAATTTAGTTGAAATGGATCTTTTATGAGCTAACTTAGTTGAAATGGATCGTTTTTGAGCTAACTTAGGTGAAATGGATCATTTATGAGCTAATTTAGTTGAAATGGATCTTTTTGAGCTAACTTAGGTGAAATGGATCATTTAAGAGCTAATTTAGGTGAAATGGATCATTTTGTAGCTAACTTGGTGAAATGGATCATTTAAGAGCTAATTTAGGTGAAATGGGTCATTTTTGAGCTAACTTGGATGAACTGGATCATTTATAAGCTAACCTAGGTAAAATGGGTCATTTTAGAGCTAACTTAGGTAAAATGGATCGTCTATGAGCTAACTAAGCTAATTATGCAATTTTTGACATAAGTAAGCTAAGCATGATCGCTTTAGAGCTAACTTAGGTAAAATGGATGGTTTTGGAGGTCAAGAAGCTTATTAAGTCATTTTGGAGGAGAAGAAGCTAAGTCTAGGTCATTATGGTAAGCATTGGAGGAAATAAAGCTAAGTCTAGGTCTTTATGCATGTGTTAAGCAAAACACTAGATAAACTTACCAAGATCCAGGAGGTGTAGAAGCGGGGTGGCTCGTGTCGGTAGTCGGAGAAGGATCGTGCGATGCTTGTCTCGAGTTACGCTGCACCAAAGATCATTTCCAATGTCTTGTTAGCATGATGACACTCAAATGTTAAGACTAGCAAGTAATGTCCATTCAAATAAAACTCACCGTGGTCCCGTGAGCAATCACGGCATCGGCGGAGCGGTCTCGACCTGTCTTCTCGCATTACGCATCGCACATTTGGTTTTGACGACTCACCATACTAGTTAGTAATGAGACAAACACTACATGAATGTTTTGGCTAATCTGCAGAAGAAACTTACCACAAGGAGCTCGTACATGGCCCTTGCCTGCATGTCATTCCGTGCCCTCTCCTCCTCCATCATCTTTGTCGCCCTCTCCTCCAACTCCCGCTGCCTCTCCGCCGCCTCCGCCAAGTTTCTCCGCTCTATCTCTCTCTCTGATAGCAGCCTGCAACACCACTCACATGACCATTTGTAATCATTGATGGAAGCGCACACAATGTAATAGAGAAAGATAACTGAGTATGTATCACTAACCTTGATGGCGAGTTGCACCGGCCGCTCACGAGGCCTTATCTCAGAGCGGAGCTCGATCGGCGCGCCTTTGATCTCCGAGAGAGTGCTAGGACAACGGATAAGTCCATCTCCAATGGCTATGGAGCCATGGGACCTCCCGCCACCAGATATCATCAACAGCTCTGGATCAATGGGACCTGGCTCGGGTTAAAGTCCTCCCTTTCCTCGCCTTCCCTCATCTCTATATCTCACGAGCTTGTTGTGGGAGGAGATGTTGGTGAAGTTGTTTGCATCATCGAGGTCGACCGAGAGAAAGCCTTGACTTTCTTGAAAGAGGCAGTGTGGGCCATGGCATACAGGTCGTACACCTCGGCACCTTATCCACCTTATTGTAGCGTGCCGAAAGAGAGAAACAATGAAAATTAGTAATTAAAGGGCTCAAGCTAGCATGATGAATGAATTGCATGAATCATGAAGCAAACCACATACCCGGGCCATGCTCAACTGATATAAGTTGGAGCTGCCTTGATGGTGTGGCACACCTTCCATTTGGGCACGTTTGTCCTTGGCCTCGTTGTGGAGGGCTAGCCATTGTTTTGAGCACCACTCATCGACCAACACCTCCCAACAATCCATCCGATCCAAGACACCATCTCGGAGGCGCCTAAGTTAGCAAATAGAAACTTGAGCGCTACGGCTAAGAATTACTAAATGAAGGAACTTAAGTAGAGAAGGCCTTAAGAATTACCTTCATGTATGCTCCTTACTCAGAACTTATCGCGCACGCCGGCTTGGTCTTCTTGATACCACGCAAGGCGTAGTAGTCTCGAACAGCCCGCACCCGAGCCTCGTGGTCGTAAGTTCGAGTAGGCGCTGCAGACGTTCTCGATAACATGTGCCGCGTCCTCCTCGTATCCCTCCTCACACCAGTAGAATGTCTGCAATCAAATGAGACAATATTGATTAGTACAATTAATAACTAGCTAGTTGAAGATTTTAAATGTGTAGGAGAAATTACCCGAACTTTCTCGATCACCATGTTCCGCCTCGTGTCGCATTACGACACCGCCGATAATCTCATCCGGCGGGCCGGGCAGCCACGTAGTGCTCCCAGCTCAATCCAAGCTCGAAGCCGACCTCACCGTGCAACGTGACAAACCCGGGAAGTTTTGCGGCAAAGAACTCCAAGGACGGAGTTGGGCGGCGGACACTATGATGGTGGTCCCAACCTCTGCAAAGATGACAAGGCCAACGATTAGTTATTTGAAAAACTTGAATGCACAAGGTACAAAAATATTAAATGCACTTACGCACCTCTCCCCATCAGGGAAAATCAACCACCTCTGCATGGTCACCGCACGGACGGGAGCCGTAGCACCACGCCGTAGACGGTGCCCCCTCCTCCTCAAGATCACCGGCCCCCGCCATCATCAAGATGGCCACTCGCCCTCGGGCTGATCCGCCAGGTACCCCATCCGGACGTGTGCTCCTCCGTCACGTGGGTCGAACTCGAGTCCCAAGACCCGTGGACCGCAGGCTCGTGGACCGAGTCCGTGCAGCCTCCTCCTCGACGAGTCCACCCTAGCAGTCACGTGCTCGGGTGAAACAGCTGGGGTGGCGGCGAGGAAGGCGCCAGAGCAGTCACCCTACCTCCTCTCCCACGACCACGTGCCCTACCTCCTCTCTTCCTACCTCGTCCCTGCTGGGCACCGCGGTCGACGAAGAAGGGCCCGCGGTGTGGTCATATTGTCCAAAGAACGCCGCGGAGAGGTGCGTCTCGAATGGAAGACCTCAGACCACGCCCCCGACCAGCGCCCACCATCTTTCAACACCTGCCATGACAAACAGTAAACAAAATTAGTACAACATAAAAAAGACCGACATGAATAATAATATGGGTGTCGGGTCGGGTCGGGTCGGGTCGGGGTGTCGGGTCGGGTCTCGGGTCGGGTCGGGGTCTCGGGTCGGGGTGTCGTGTCGGGTGCTGGGTCGGGGTCTGGGTACCGTGTCGGGTCGGGTCGGGTCGGGGTGTCGGGTCGGGTCGGATCGGGTGTCGGGTCGGGTCGGGTGTCGGGTCGGGTGTCGGGTCGGGTCGGGTCGGGTCGGGTCTCGGGGTCGGGTCGGGTCTCGGGTCGGGTGTCGTGTCGGGTGCTGGTCGGGTCTGGTACCGTGGTCGGGTCGGGTCGGGTCGGGTCGGGTGTCGGGTCGGGTCGGGGTCTCGGGGTCGGGGTCGGGTCGGGGTGTCGGGGTCGGGGTCGGGTCGGGGTCGGGGTCTCTCGGTCGGGTGTCTTCTTCTTCTTCTTCCTTTTCCTTTTCTTTCTTTTTTCCTTTTCTTCTTCTTCCTCCTTTTCCTTTTCTTCCTTTTTTTTCCTTCTTCTTCTTCTTCTTCTTCTTCTTCTTCTTCTTCTTCTTCTTCTTCTTCTCCTTTCCTTTTCCTCTTCTTCTTCTCCTCTCTCTCTCTTTTCTTCTTCTTATACTAAACTAAATCTAAACCTAATACTAAACTAAAACTAAACCTATAAACCTAATACTAAACTAAAACTAAACCTATAAACCTAAAACTAAACATAAACCTAAAACTAAAAAACAGAAAAAAAAAAAAAAAAGAAGAAACTCACCCGAGGCGGGCGGGGGGGCGCCGGGTGGCGGCGAGGGTGGAGGAGGGGGCGGTGCGGCTGGGCGGCGGAGGAGGGGGCGGGCGGCCTGGGCGGCGGCGCTGGCCAGCCGGGCGGCGGGCGGCGGGTTGCCTGGGCGGCGGGAGGAGGGGGGGCCTGCCGACGTGGCGGGCGCCAGACGGTGGCGGCGGCGGGCAAGGGCTGGGGGGCGCCGGGTGGCGGCGGGTGGTGGGGCGACGGGCGGGGCGGGCGGCGGCGGGCGGCGGGTGGTGCGAAGGGCGCGGGTGGTGCGAAGAGGTGGAGAGAAAGAGAGAGAGGGGGGGGGGCCGTTAACGCTACGTGGGGCCTTCCCTCTTGCCGCCCGCCATCCTTTGCCGTCCCGCTTGCGTGCTTTTTGCCGTCCGCTAGCGGACGGCAAAGAGGGCCCCGTTAGGTTTTTTTTTTTTGCAACTCGTCGGGGGGCCTCCTCTTTGCCGTCCCGCTAGCAGACGGTAACGAATCTTTGCCGTCATGAGCGGACGGCAAAGAATCGCTGATGGTAACCTTGGTCTTTGCCATCAGCCAGTTCTTTGCCGTCCGCTTTTTGTGTAGCTGATGGCAAAGAGCTTATTTGCCGTCCGCTAGCAGACGGCAAAGATCTGGCAGATGGCAAAGTAGCTGATTCCAGTAGTGATTGTTGGAGTAGGCACTGCAAGTTGTTGTCCCATTGCAAAAGCAGAGATGAACATGGCCTGATCTCCTTCAGATACTGGTTCTATTTGTTCCTCAAGCTATTGCTCTTCTACCTCATAAGTTGTTTGCTCCTCTAGTTCTTGTTGCATAGCATGTATAGTTGGAACTAATTTGCATTTATGACCATGCACCCACTTATCTCCACATCTTCAACACTATCCCACTTTCCTGATCTTCTGTGTATTGTTAACAGGAACTTCAGTATGCCTGATGGGAATTTGCTGTTGAGAAGAGGGAGTGGTACTCTGCTTTGGAGGGAAACTCCTAGAGGTTTTCCGATAGTTGTTGTTGTAAGGGATAGCAATTCTTTTAGGCACTGTGGTCACTGGAGGGTGACAAGGCTCTACATATTTAGCTACCAATAAGCATCAGTGAGTGTTTGCGGTCTTAATGGTCTGATCTGGAACTTTATGCCCTCCCTCAAACCATTTACATAGAATCTTACAAACCAAGATTCTGCTAGTTCAGGATTTTCCTCTTGGACATCAGCCATAAGATCTTCAAATGTCTTTGTATATTCAGACACAGATTTGTTTAACTGTCTCATGTATTTGAATTTTTCAGAAAATCTCTTGGTGATTTCAGTGCAAAATTCCTTCCATGATACTTTCTTCTTGAGTAATCCTGATCTTCTCAACCACACATCAGCTTCCCCAATAATGTATAGCTGAGCAAGAGAGACTTTATATTCTTCAGGAGCTCCTGACATCTGAAAGTATTTATTGCACTGTCTGATCCACCCAACTGGGTCCTCACCTTGAAATCTGGGAAAATCCATTTTGGGTCCTTTAGTGAGAGATTTCATGAACTGACATTGCATGTCCTGTTCATAAGTTCTAGCATACCCCTACCATAACTGCCTGTCTCTATTTTCATGATAATGTTGCTTAAATGCAGGAGTGTAAGAATTGTGTCTTGTTGTCATTGGTGTTCCTAAAGGACTTGCCTACTCTATTCTGCCTTGCTGATTAAATCCAGGTGGAGCTGCAGGTTTACTTGTTCACATAGGAGGTAAGTTCTGCATCTGTAGTTCTTCTAACTGTCTTGTTTTCTCTTTTCCTGCTTCCAGCTGTTTCCTGACTTGCTCTGTTCTGAGCAATTGATTCTGCATTTGCTCTTGAGACCCTGCTGGTGATTTAGGTGCTTGTTGCGAACTTGAAGCTGGATCAGTTGTCTCTCTCTGTACTGGCGTTTTCACCAAGGTCTGCAACACAACATTAATTGTGGATAACTGCTTGCCCAAGTCCAGAACCACTTGCTCGACATTCCCCATTTGCACTGAAATTTCTCCCTGTTTTGAGCTGACCGAATGGACATCATCATGTAGTTTTGCCATATCAGCCTGCATCTGAGCTTGATCTTTTTGTAGAACTCCGAAATCACCTCGAAGAGACAGCACTTCTTGCAGATCTGTCTCATCAATTGCCTTCGCGCGCCCCATCACCTTGATCTGAAGTGGAGTTTAGGAATTTTACTACTGGATCGACCAACAACCCTTGCTCGACCTCAGATCCTGCCGCCGCCCCGATCCACGCCTCCAAGGTACACGGATCAGTGCTCAGACGCGGGATTTTACCAATCTAGCGAGGTGCTCGGCCAACCGCTCCGGCTCGGCTGATTTGTACCCGAACGATCGCCGCCGCCAGTGCCACCACACACCGCCGCCACTCTTCAACCCCGACGCCGACGCCTCTCAGGACTCCGCCGCCGATCAGAACGGTGGGAACGAAGGAAATATGCCGTAAAGGCAATAATAAAGTTGTTATTTATATTTCCTTATATCATGATAAATGTTTATTATTCATGCTAGAATTGTATTAACCGGAAACTTAGTACATGTGTGAATACATAGACAAACATAGTGTCACTAGTATGCCTCTACTTGACTAGCTCGTTGAATCAAAGATGGTTAAGATTCCTAGCCATAGACATGAGTTTTCATTTGATTAACGGGATCACATCATTATAGAATGATGTGATTGACTTGACCCATTCCGTTACCTTAGCACTTGATCGTTTAGTATGTTGCTATTGCTTTCTTCATGACTTATACATGTTCCTATGACTATGAGATTATGCAACTCCCGAATACCGGAGGAACACTTTGTGTGCTACCAAACGTCACAACGTAACTGGGTGATTATAAAGGTGCTCTAAAGGTGTCTCCGATGGTACTTGTTGAGTTGGCATAGATCAAGATTAGGATTTTTCACTCTGATTGTCGGAGATGTATCTCTAGGCCCTCTCGGTAATGCACATCACTATAAGCATTGAAAGCAATGCAACTAATGAGTTAGTTGCGGGATGATGTATTACGGAACGAGTAAAGTGACTTGCCGGTAACAAGATTGAACTAGGTATTGAGATACCGATGATAGAATCTCGGGCAAGTAACATACCGATGACAAAGGGAACAACGTATGTTGTTATGCGGTTCGACCAATAAAGATCTTCGTAGGATATGTGGGAGCCAATATGAGCATCCAGGTTCCGATATTGGTTATTGACCAGAGACATGTCTCGGTCATGTCTACATAGTTCTCAAACCCGTAGGGTCCGCACACTTAACGTTCGGTGACGATCGTGTAATATGAGTTTATGTGTTTTGATGTACCGAAGGTAGTTCAGAGTCCCGGATATGATCACGGACATGATGAGGGGTCTCGAAATGGTCGAGACATAAAGAGCGATATATTGGATGACTATGTTTGGACTTCGGAAGGGTTCCGAGTGAGTTTGGAAGAATACCGGAGTACCGGGGGTTACCGGAACCCCCCGGGGATTGTAATGGGCCTCATGGGCCTTGGTGAAGAGAGGAAGGGGCAGCCAGGGCAGGCTGCGAGCCCCCTTCCCCTCTAGTCCGAATTGGACAAGGAAGGGGGCGGCGCCCCCTTTTTCCTTCCCCCTCTCTCCTCCTTCCTTCCCTCCTACTCCTACTCTTGGAAGGGGCGGAATCCTACTCCCGGTGGGAGTAGGACTCCCCTTGGGGCGCGCCTAGGAGGCCGGCCTCCTCCCCCTCCTCCACTCCTTTATATACGTGGGAGGGGGGCACCCCATAGACACACAAGTTGATCATTGATCTCTTAGCCGTGTGCGGTGCCCCCCTCCACCATAATCCAACTCGGTCATATCGTAGTGGTGCTTAGGCGAAGCCCTGCGTCAGTAGCTTCATCATCACCATCGTCACGCCATCGTGCTGATGGAACTCTCCCTCGAAGCTCTACTGGATCGTGAGTTCGTGGGACGTCACCGAGCTGAACGTGTGCAGATCGCGGAGGTGTCGTACGTTCGGTACTAGGATCGGTCGATCGTGAAGAAGTAGGACTACATCAACCGCGTTGTCATAATGCTTCCACTTACGGTCTACGAGGGTACGTGGACGACACCCTCCCCTCTCGTTGCTATGCATCACCATGATCTTGCGTGTGCGTAGGATTTTTTTTGAAATTACTACGTTCCCCAACAGTGGCATCCGAGCCAGGTTTATGCGTAGATGTTATATGCACGAGTAGAACACAACTGAGTTGTGGGCGATACTAGTCATACTGCTTACCAGCATGTCATACTTTGATTCGGCAGGATTGTTGGATGAAGCGGCCTGGACCAACATTACGCGTACGCTTACACGAGACTGGTTCTACCGACGTGCTTCGCACATAGGTGGCTGGCGGGTGTCAGTTTCTCCAACTTTAGTTGAATCGAGTGTGGCTACGCTCGGTTCTTGTTGAAGGTTAAAATAGCACATACTTGAAGAAATATCGTTGTGGTTTAGATGCGTAGGTAAGAACGGTTCTTGCTCAGCCTGTAGCAGCCACGTAAAACTTGCAACAACGAAGTAGAGGACGTCTAACTTGTTTTTGCAGGGCATGTTGTGATGTGATATGGTCAAGACATGATGCTAAATTTTATTGTATGATATGATCATGTTTTGTAATGGAGTTATCGGCAACTGGCAGGAGCCATATGGTTGTCGCTTTATTGTATGAAATGCAATCGCCATGTAATTGCTTTACTTTATCACTAAGCGGTAGCGATAGTCGTAGAAGCAATAGTTGGCGAGACGACAACGATGCTATGATGGAGATCAAGGTGTTGCGCCGGTGACGATGGTGATCATGACGGTGCTTTGGAGATGGAGATCAAAGGCACAAGATGATGATGGCCATATCATATCACTTACATTGATTGCATGTGATGTTTATCTTATGCATCATTTTTTGCTTAGTTCGATGGTAGCATTATAAGATGATCTCTCACTAAATTTCAAGGTATAAGTGTTCTCCCTGAGTATGCACCATTGCGAAAGTTCATCGTGCCGAGACACCACGTGATGATCGGGTGTGATAAGCTCTACGTTCACATACGACGGGTGCAAGCCAGTTTTTGCACACGCAGAATACTCGGGTTAAACTTGACGAGCCTAGCATATGCAGATAAGGTCTCGGAACACTGGAGACCGAAAGGTCGAGCGTCAATCATATAGTAGATATGATCAACATAGTGATGTTCACCATTGAAAACTACTCCATCTCACGTGATGATAGGACATGGTTTAGGTGATATGGATCACGTGGTCATTTAGAAGACTAGAGGGATGTCTATCTAAGTGGGAGTTTTGAAGTAATATGATTAATTGAACTTTAATTTATCATGAACTTAGTCCTGATAGTATTTGCATAACTATGTTGTAGATCAATAGCTCGCGATGTAGCTCCCTGTTTTATTTTTAATATGTTCCTAGAGAAAACTAAGTTGAAAGATGTTAGTAGCAATGATGCGGATTGGATCCGTGATCTGAGAATTATCCTCATTGCTGCATAGAAGAATTTTGTCTTTGATGCACCGCTAGGTGACAGACCGATTCCAGGAGCAAATACAGACGTTATGAACGTTTGGCAAGCTCGATATGATGACTACTTGATAGTTTAGTGCACCATTCTTTATGGCTTAGAATCGGGGCTTCAAAGACGTTTTTGAAACACCACGGAGCATATGAGATGTTCCAAGAGTTGAAATTAGTATTTCAGACTCATGCCCATGTCGAAAGGTATGAGACCTTTGACAAGTACTTTGCCTACAAGATGGAGGAGAATAGCTCAGCTAGTGAGCATGTGCTCAGAATGTCTGAGTACTACAATCACTTGAATCAAGTGGGAGTTAATCTTCCAGATAAGATAGTGATTGACAGAGTTCTCTAGTCACTATCACCAAGTTACTATAACTTCTTGATGAACTATAATATGCAAGGGATAACGGAAACGATTCCCAAGCTCTTCGTGATGCTGAAATCAACGAAGGTAGAAATCAAGAAAAGCATCAAGTGTTGATGGTTGACAAGACCACTAGTTTCAAGAAAAGGACAAAGGGAAGAAGGGGAACTTCAAAAAGAACGGCAAGCAAGTTGCTGCTCCCGTGAAGAAGCCCAAAGCTAGACGCAAGCCTGAAACTGAGTGCTTCTACTGCAAAGGAAATGGTCACTGGAAGTGGAACTGCCCTAGATACTTGGCGGATAAGAAGGATGGAAAAGTGAACAAAGGTATATTGGATATACATGTTATTGATTTGTACTTTACTAGTGTTTATAGCAACCCCTCAGCATTTGATACTGGTTCAGTTGCTAAGAGTAGTAACTCAAAGCGGAGTTGCGTAATGAATAGAAACTAGTTAAGGGCGAGGTGACGATGTGTGTTGGAAGTAGTTCCAAGATTGATATGATCATCATCGCACAGTCCCTATACTTTCGGGATTAGTGTTGAACCTAAATAAGTGTTATTTGGTGTTTGCGTTGAGCATGAATATGATTTGATCATGTTTATTGCAATACAGTTATTCATTTAAGTTAGAGAATGATTGTTGTTCAGTTTACATGAATAAAACCTTCTATGGTCATACCCCCAATGAAAATGGTTTGTTGGATCTCGATCGTAGTGATACACATATTCATAATATTGAAGCCAAAAGATGCAATGTTAATAATGATAGTGCAACTTATTTGTGGCACTGCCGTTTAGGTCATATTGGTGTAAAGCGCATGAAGAAACTTCATGCTGATGGGATTTTGGAATCACTTGATGCTTGTGAACCATGCCTTATGGGCAAGATGACTAAGACTCCGTTCTCCGAAACAATGGAGCGAGCAACTGACTTATTGTAAATAATACATACTGATGTATGCAATCTGACGAGTGTTGAGGCTCGCGGCGGGTATCGTTATTTTCTGACCTTCACAGATGATTTGAGCAGATATGGATATATCTACTTGATGAAACATAAGTTTGAAACACTTGAAAAGTTCATATAATTTCAGAGTGAAGTGGAAAATCATCGTAATAAGAAAATAAAGTTCCTACGATCTGATCGTGGAGGAGAATATTTGAGTTACGAGTTTGGTCTTCAACAATGCGGAATAGTTTCGCAACTCACGCCACCTGGAACACCACTGCGTAATGGTGTGTCCGAACATCGTAACCGTACTTTATTAGATATGGTGCAATCTATGATGTCTCTTACCGATTTACCACTGTCGTTTTGGGGTTATGCATTAGAGACAGTTGCATTCACATTAAATAGGGCACCATCTAAATCCATTGAGACGACACCATATGAACTGTTGTTTGGCAAGAAACCAAAGTTGTCGTTTCTTAAAGTTTGGGGTTGCAATGCTTATATGAAAAAGTTTCATCCTGATAAGCTCAAACCCAAATCGGAGAAATATGTCTTCATAGGATACCCAAAGGAGACAGCTAAGTGCACCTTCTATCACAGATCCAAAGGCAAGACATTCCTTGCTAAGAATGGATCCTTTCTAGAGAAGGAATTTCTCTCGAAAGAAGTGAGTGGGAGGAAAGTAGAACTTGATAAGGTAACTATACCTGCTCCCTTATTGGAATGTAGTTCATCATAGAAATTTGTTCCTGTGACTCCTACACCAATTAGTGAGGAAGCTAATGATGATGATCATGTAACTTTAGATCAAGTTACTACCAAACCTCGTAGGTTAACCATAGTGAGATCCGCACCAGAGTCGTACAGTAATCTGTTCTGGAGGTCATGTTACTTGACCATGACGAACCTATGAACTATGAGGAAGCGATGATGAGCCCAGATTCCGCGAAATGGCTTGAGGCCATGAAATCTGAGATGGGATCCATGTGTAGCGACCCGACCCGAATGGATCAAGTCTCTGTGCTTAGGTGTCATCCCTGGATCGGTATGCTGACACACACAGTACTCGAAGGATTTATAACAGAGGTAAATCACATGTATAAAGTAACGTAAATACTATTACCTCAATCCAAAATATAGCGGAAGCAACAAGGTTGTGGATTCCCATCAACACCAACGCAAAGTTGAGTATAGGAAATCGTAACCCTAACGTATCACTTACTGTCGTTCGAAAAGTCTCGCAACATGAAAAGTTGCAGCCCGAAACGGGTCAAGACATGGAATATGCCGCAATGTAACACATAGAGAGTAATGAAAGAATAGGCTATACTACATGCATATATGGCTGGTGGAAAAGCTCTATGGTTACAGTTTTGCAAAAAGCCAATTTTTCCCTACATCAAAGGAATAAATTTTAATTTAACTATCATGGTGGTTGAAACATCATTGAGAAGGTATAACCCCAACTCAATCCCAATTAAAGTGATTAACAACCCAGCAATATTAATTTAGAGTGATGATATACATGTGAATACTCAAGTACTAGGTACTCAGAATTGTCCATAACCGGGACACGGCTAACCATGATTAGTTTGTACACTCTGCAGAGGTTTATGACTTTTCCCCACAAGACTCGATCGCCTCCGTTGGTTTCTCGTGACCGCATGGTGTTTGAGAGACGGATGACCGAGACACGCCTTCGTAAACATTAATCCTCTACTCCGGATAGATCATACCAAACCTATAAAACCCACTACCTGGCGATCTACCTCTTGAGAGCTTCACGTAACTTACTCAACTATGCTAGAGCCCATAATAGCTTGTGGCTGCACACGGAAGTTTCTAGCATGAATAATCTCGGTTCCTTTTGAGCCTGGTGGCAGTCCATAGGAAGATCACACGGGTACCCCGGATTTCCAAATAAGCAGACAACACTTGGGTTCCCAGTGCCTCAATCCACCCAGATGTGTATTTAAGTTGCCACCTTAAAGTAAACCTTTAATTAACAATCTCACATCTGTCGTGAATATCTCTCAAACCCAAACCACGCCTCTGAGCATAGCATGGCAATATAAGCATAACGTGAAGTAACTCCCAAGGGTTTGAAAGTAACAGGAAATAGGTTCCTACCTCATCATCTACTTCCCAACCCACAAATTAATGCCATCCTAATCATCCAATGTTTGAGGATTGAGCTAATGCATAAAAACTGGGTAGGAAAAGATATGATCAAGTGTTACTTGCCTGCAAAGTTGATGAAGATGATTCGCACTCAAAACTCTTGATAGTTCTACTCGTCACACTCCGGTCAATCTATCGTAAGCAAGCAATAGTAACCACACATAAGCAATCACTCAAAAGATCGGAGAGAACGAAGAAGACGATTCGAAAAACACCAAAACCAAGCAAATAACTCTTGCAACATAAAACAATTTCTAACAGTACCAAAATTATGTTAATTTGGCCTTATCAGAAAGTTTAGGTCAAGAGCTTCGATTTGCAAAAAGAATCAACTCAAACGGAGCTACGAAACTCAAGTTATGGTCAAACGAAGTTTGAATTCAAATCTGATCTAATTCAAATTTTAAACTTTCAAAAACATGTTTGAGTTGGGTTACTGGATAGAGGAGATCGTAACGAAGAAGTGGGTGTTGGTTTCATTGGATTTGGACAAACGAGTAAAAAGTTATGGTCGTTTGAAAACCAGGGGCTAATCTGTAATTAAAATACTTACAAACGGGTCCCTGGCCACAAAAACAAATCTAATGTATGAACGTTCGCTGCCGAGGCTTATATAGCGAAAACGTCCACTGCCAACGCTAAACGAACGAACGTTCGTTAGGTAAACATACCGGTTTGGAAATAAAAAAAACGAAACCTAGATCTAATCCGGACCGTCTAATCTAGATCTAACGGATGAGGGAGGAGTTGGGAGGTACCGTGGCGGTTGACGGCGCCGGCGTCGGAGAAGAAGGCGGCGCGCGCGTCTGGTGGTGGTCGGGCGGCTTCTCGGAGGTCCTCCGCTCGATTTAACCCACGGGAGGCGCGGCGCGACGAGGGGACTCCGGTGGTGGTGGCGGCGTCGGGCGTAGGCGGCGTGGAGTGCGGGGCAACGACGACAGATCTCGGCGGAGCTCGGGAACTCCGGTGAGTTCGCGTGGGGCGAGGGGAGGCGAGGGCGGCTGCGTTTCGAGGCGAAAACGGGGCCGGGGTCGAGGGTTTATATAGGAGGGGTCGCCTTGGGCGACGAGCAAGGGGAGGGAGGCGTCCGGGTTGAGCACGGCGCCGGCCGGTGGAGCGTGCGCGTGCGGGACTCCGGCGAGAGGTCGGGGACGAACCCGACATGTGGGTCCCACTGCCGGTGGCAGAGCGAGGCGGCGGCCGATCGCAGCGCGAGCGGGCGAAGTGGAGTGGAGCGGCCATGGCGCTCCGCAGGAGGCCGTTCTTTGGTCAAGCGGGCGCGGCATTCTTTGGGCTGGCCAGGCCGGCTGGCCTGGCCTGGCGCGGTCGGTGGGCTTCTTTTTTTTTAAACAACATTTACAGACAAGAAATAATGTAACTAAATAAAACAAAACTATAGGCATATAATATATCAAAATTTTCAGAAAAAGATTTCCTACCTGATGAACATTATTCTAGCTTCAAATAAAATACACAAAAATTCAAATAAAGCAAAGAGTGTTTCTGCCCTAGTAAAATCTAGTAAAATTATTTTAAAAATACCAAAATTAATTCAAATTTATTTCTCTCCAATTTTCTAATGTAGGGAATCATGTTACCCTATTTTCCATATATTTTATTTTTGGAGAAAAATAATTTGAATAAAACTCAAATAACTCCAAATTGAAAAATAAATTCAAAAGAGCTTTGAATTTAATTCTTTGAAACTCCCAACTCATATTTCATTTATTTTGAAGAAGTTATTTTATCTTCGCTCGTGAAAATCATTGAGTTGCATAAAGTTCCAGAATTGGAAATATTCTCAAATGAAATTCAAATATTTTCAACACCCCTTATCATTTAAATAAATGGAAGAAGTCATATCATCTTCTCTCCAGGGTTTTGTGATGAAAAGAATTTGAATTCCCGAAGATCATAAAAGCAAAATGAAAGTTTGGTAAAGTCCTTTTATTCCCTCTCATTTAACTTTCAAAAAGTTTCGAATTTACTCACTTTCAGTCAATCAATCAAACAATCAATCAAATATATCTATTTGTTTATAACATTCCAAAATTTAGAATTTTGGGATGTTACACCATGTATGAGAACAAAGTGTGGACTTTGATTGACTTGCCCGATGATCGGCAAGCCATAGAAAATAAATGGATCTTCAAGAGGAAGACAGACGCTGATAGTAGTGTTACAATCTAAAAAGCTAGACTTGTCAAAAAAGGTGTCGGTGTCAAAACCGGCGGATCTCGGGTAGGGGGTCCCGAACTGTCCGTCTAGGCGGATGGTAACAGGAGACAAGGGACATGATGTTTTTACCCAGGTTCGGGCCCTCTCGATGGAGGTAAAACCCTACTCCTTCTTGATTAATATTGATGATATGGGTAGTACAAGAGTAGATCTACCACGAGATCAGAGAGGCTAAACCCTAGAAGCTAGCCTATGATATGATTGTTGTTCGTCCTACGGACTAAAACCCTCCGGTTTATATAGACACCGAATAGGGTTAGGGTTACACAGAGTCGGTTACAATGGTAGGAGATCTACATATCCGTATCGCCAAGCTTGCCTTCCACGCCAAGGAAAGTCCCATCCGGACACGGGACGGAGTCTTCAATCTTGTATCTTCAAAGTCCAGGAGTCCGGACGAAGGCTATAGTCCGGCTATCCGGACACCCCCTAATCCAGGACTCACTCAGTAGCCCCTGAACCAGGCTTCAATGATGACGAGTCCGGCGCGCATGTCTTCGGCATTGCAAGGCGGGTTCCTCCTCCTAATAATTCATAGAAGATTTTGAACACAAGGATAGTGTCCGCTCTGCAAAATAAGTTCCACATATCACCGTAGAGAGAATAATATTTACACAAGTTCAATCTGCTGACGTATTCCGTGGCGTGACATCACACCACGGCCAAGCCTTTATTCGAATCGTTTTCACTGTCCCACCTCAGCGCGTTTAGCGAGGCGGTTTCCTTGGCACGTCTTGTCAAAGCAGAGATCGTGTCCCCTTATTCCAGGATTCTCATCAATACGGGTGTGGGTAACCCAACCGTGCCATTGATTACGGCGCTTGGGAGATAAGCGAGTTTTATCATGCTGGTGGGGATGCATAGCTTTGTCCGTCCATATAAGGGGATAAAGATCCACTTTTTCACACACGCCTTCTTCCTCCTTTGCTTATCCATTTCCACGGACTCGAGCTCCAGCGCCCAAGTCCACACATCCCACCTCAACCTTCTCCGACTATTTCCGGAGCGGGAGGCAAGTGGATGGCCTCCTCTGTCACGGAGGGGCACATCAAAAAGTTGCGGAAGGCCGGATACTTGTCCAACGACATCGCGCATAGGCTCCCCAACAAGGGGCAGCTCATCCCCACCCCCAGGCCCCATGAGAGGGTGGTGTTCCTCCCCCACTTCCTCCGTGGACTAGGGTTTCCACTTCACCCATTCGTCCGGGGGCTCATGTTCTACTACGGCCTAGATCTCCATGATCTGGCCCCGAATTTCAACCTCAACATCTCGGCGTTTATCATCGTGTGCGAGGCCTTCCTCTGCATCCAGCCCCACTTCAGCTTATGGCTAAAGACCTTCAATGTCAAGCCGAAGGTAGTGGGCGGCCGCCAAGCGGAGTGCGGAGGTGCCATGGTGGGCAGGATGGCCAACGTCCTATGGCTCGAGGCTCCTTTGTGGAGACCATAAAGGTGGCAATCGGGTGGTTCTACATCACCGAGCCGCGACTCTCAATGGGCGGCGGCCCCGAATTCGATCTGGCTTCCCTACACGGCTCACCTCGTGGAAAGAGACGGGCCTGACGTGGGGTAATTCAGAAGAGCTGACCGGACTTCAAACCTGCGTCCGAAACCTGGTGGACAAGAATCTCAAGCTTGTCAACGTAATCTAGGTGATGCTCATCCGCCGGATTCTCCCATGCCAACAACGGGCCTTCAACTTGTGGGAGTTTGATCCGCACAAGACCGAACCTTGAGCCGGCTCTTGACACTCGCACGAAGATGCACGGAAGGTGTTGTTCAAGGGGGCCGAAGCTCCCGCATCCGCTACCGAAGATCGCGGATTCAGCTCGCAGCATCAAGCCAGCGAGGTAAGTTATTTTACCCTTTACGGGACTCTTTTTTCATAGTTCGACTCTTTGCAGGATCTAAAACTCCCTCACCTTTGACAGGACTGGCTGAAGACGTCCGGACAGGTTGACTGTCCGGCTCCCTTGCCAGAAGACCCAGCGGACGCCCGATTGACAAGGCTGCTGGTTCCGGCACCTCACGTGGTGCCGGAGAAGAAGGCCAAGAAGAAGGCCACGGGAACTCGAAGGAGTTCCCGGTGCCAGGTGCTTTCGGACTCATCGTCCGATGACTCCGAGGCGGACTCCCCCGCGAAGACGAGGAGGAGGAAAAAGAGGCCTCTCCCCCAGCGGGGGGAGAGAAGAAAAGGAAGGCCGCCCCAACTGGGGAGGCCGGAGGGTCCAAGAAGGGAAGGACCCTTCCTCCGGACTACACCGTCAATGCCGACGACGGCGAAGAGGGGTGGGAACCAAGGACCAAGCCCCTGGCGAAATCGTAAGTGTCTGGACACCAGAATAACTCATGGCGTTCCATTTGACGCACAGCATTTTCTAATGCCAAGTATAACCGTGCAGCCCGCCCAAGGACGGGCTCGACAATTCGTCAAGCGGCTCCCTGGATTCGTCGGAGGTGAATAGCACCTCACTTCCGACCGCCTCGTCTCCTCCCGCCGCGGATGACGCCGGGGTGGAGTCCCAAAAGGGGCCCAGCCAGGAGGAGGTGGCCCTGGAGGCGCCGCAAGGCGGCCTCCCGGAACCCGGGCTCAAAGGGGAAAAAACCCCGAAGGGCTTCAAGTCCGACCTGTGCGGACTCCGTCTCGAACCTTCAGTGGTTCCGAGTCTCGACAGTGACCCTTCGTAAGAAGGGCAAGACTGCGATGCCGGTGACCTCCGTCCAACTAGAGGCACCGGATGATTTGATGGAGGCGCTTAATGGCGCTTCCATCGACGAGGAGCACCGCACTATTATGAGTGCGGTGATCCGGAAAGTTCAATCCGTCAAGAGCGGGCTGACTGAAGCTTGTGCCAGCCTTCTAACAGGCTTTGAGGTATGTATTTAAGATATGTTAAAATATTACCGCATAGACAGTAGCCCCTGATGCTCAGTTTCGTGTTTGGAAAGCAATAGCCGAACTGAGGATCTAAAAATATATACGCAGGAGTCTAACATAAGTTGCTAACCTCTGCCGCACTGACTGCGGAGGTTGATGCATTAAAGCAGAGCCTCGAGCGGTCCGAGAATGAGCTCGGACTTGCCAAAAAGCAGCTCGAGGATAAGGAAGGTAAGTAATACCTTATAGGAGTATTTAAAAGATGTGGTTGCAAAAAATGACAGGAATAACGTGAATATTGCAGGGGCCACGAATGAGGTGGCGACCCTGAAGGAAGCGGAGTCCAAGGCCGAACTCAATGCGGCCGCGGAGCGCACCGAGCAAGAGAAGCAGGAGGCGCGGGAGGCGGAGGTGCGGCAAGAGCTCCAGGCTCTCGTGGAAAAACACGAGAGTTTGGAGCATGACTCAAAGACTCGAGAGTCCGAGCTCGCCTCGGCCCTTGAGAGCGCCAAGGCCGCTAAGGCTGAAGCCCAAAAAGCCCTCCAGGAGATTGAGGCGATGAAGAAGATAGCGGTGGGTAAGGCATTCTATATGCAAAGCAAGCATGTGAAAGTGAATTATCTGTTACTTACCCGAATCCGGAGCTCTCCAGGAGCATTTGCAGATCTGCCCCGCAGTGTGGCTGATGCTGCCGCATTCTACCGAGCTAAGGAGGGAAGCTCGACGGACAAGGTGTTCTGGTCTCAGTATGCTGAGGCCGGACACCCGGTGCCCTTAAGCGACCAGTTGAAGCAGCTGGTCGAGCTCCATAAGGTGGCCGAACAGGCCATGAAAGGCCTCCTAGTTCGGCTGTGGCCTAAGGAAGCCATGCCTGGGAGCTACTTCGGGCTGGTGAGGCGGCTGGTGGACGCTTGTCCATGGGTTGAAGTCATCAAGCGCTCCATCTGCATCGAAGGTGCCCGTAGGGCCCTTGCCCTTGCTAAGGTGCACTGGGGCAGGATGGACGCTGAGAAGCTTGTGACGGACGGACCACCACCGAAGAAGGAGCATCGCAAGCTTGAAATGTATTATGAGGGCGTCCTGAAGGGTGCCTGCCATATAGCGGATGAATGCTCCAAAGATATAATTTTTTAGTAGACTCGCATTTGTTATCATGTATGCTGAAAACTTGTTCATATGCGCTAAGCAACAATTTTGAATTTAAAATATTACCTTCTGTGTGGCCGTGTATTAAATTTGAGAGATGGTGAGTCGTCGGCTTCAGCCACATGCCACGAGTGCTGGGGTGTTCGTGATGAACTTGAGCGCTCTTGTTCCCATTATTGGGTCCTTCGAGGGAGGCGCTCAACGCAACGAACAAGGCAACCGGACTATAATGCTTGAACACTCTCACTTAGCCATAGAATTCTATAATTTTAAATTTTGGCGAAGCCCCTAGTATTCGAAAGACCGAGTTCGGGGCGTATCCACGCCTAGGCCGGACAATGTCGACTCCTCGCTCTAAGCGGCATAAGTCTTTAGGGACTCGAAAACCTCTCGAACAGCGACCGGCTCTCGCCCTATCATGACGGTCAGTTTTAGCTTTCTCCACTGAGGTGCTTAACCCACCTCAACCGGGGCACAATCGCAGTGGTTCTCCCAGCGCTACCTTAGCCGATATAACGGAACGTAAGGTACCAAAACATGGGAGCCGGGAAAACCCAACTATTGACCCAAGACATGATTCGGAGCCGATGCATATAATGCTATAAGTTCGGGGTGCCGCACTTGTGAAAGTGTTCGGACTTATCACACCATGTTATGGGGTACTTAAGCCCCTGGTGTATTGCCCGTACCAAAGTGTACGGTTGCACAATGTCATAAATGAACATATATATATATATATAAATAGGGAATTCAATAATAGGCAGAAGCTATATATTGTTTATTCAAAAGGGTTGCGGTAAGAGCAGAACGATACAAATAGTGCGAAGCAAGGGACGGGACTTTTTAACATGTCCCCCTCCAGGGGTAAGCCGCGGGATGGTGTGTAAAACAGATATATTGCTCGTAATAGAGACCACCTGGACACTCGACATAGCTTTCCGCTTCCCTGGCTGTTGCATCGTGTGTTCGGCGATTCTAATGCCGGACAGGACTTCGTGAAAATGGAGTCCTGAAAGTAAAAAGAAAGAAGAAAAGAATGACACAATCGGGAGCCCCTGGTGCGGTTGAGCCGCATTCTGGGCATGCCGTGGTCGTGCCCCTTCCCCTATGCCCATGGTATTTCCAGAGCGTAATTATGTACGTGTAGTACTGGTTTTGCAATTTCGTGAGGGTTGGGGCTTGGGCCGCATTGCTATGCGTGCTCGGAACGTGCAAGGTGGTCTTGTTGTAGGTTACTCCGGGCGCGCTTGACAGTGTCCGGATGTTTAATAGCCGGACTCGAGAATTGCCTTAAGAGGCTGCTTTGTACTTCTGTCGTGAGGGCCGCCGTATGCTCCTCCGTCCGGAGAGAGCGTTCGGTGTTTCCCTTGACTGTAATGACTCCTTGAGGACCTGGCATCTTGAACTTGAGATATGCATAGTGTGGCACCGCATTGAACTTTGCAAATGCGGTTCGTCCGAGCAGTGTGTGATAGCCGCTGCGGAACGGGACTATGTCGAAGATTAACTCCTCGCTTCGGAAGTTATCCGGGGATTCGAAGACCACTTCAAGTGTAACTAAGCTTGTAAAGTTGGCTCTACACCTGGTATGACGCCTTTAAAGGTCGTCTTTGTGGGTTTAATCCTTGATGGGTCTATGCCCATTTTGCGACCGTATCCCGATAAAGCAGGTTCAGGCTCTTTGCCGCCGTCCATTAGGACTCTAGTGAGGTGAAATCCGTCAATGATTGGGTCTAGAATCAATCGCGCGAATCCGCCATGGCGGATGCTAGTGGGTGGTCCTTGATCAAAAGTGATCGGGCAGGAAGACCATGGGTTGAACTTTGGGGCGATCGGCTCCATCGCATATACGTCCCTTAGTGCACGCTTCCGCTCCCTTTGGGTATGTGGGTTGCGTATATCATGTTCACCGTCCGCACTTGCGGGGGGAAGCCCTTCTGTCCTCTATTGTTCGGCGGCCGGGGCTCCTCCTCGTCATCTCTATGCAGCCCCTTGTCATTGTTTTCGGCATTTAACAATCCCTGTTGGTGTGATTGGCTGGCTTTTCGGGGGTGCCATGTATCTGGCACGAGCGATCGAGTATTCGGTCCAAATTGGATGGGCCCGGAGTATTTCTTTTAAATGGATTTTCCACTGACCGGTTTTAGAGCCTCTGAATCCGGCATTGACTGCTGTATCCTCAGCATTATCTCCGTTAATGCGGCGCTTGTGCTTGTTGCGACGCGACCTGCCATTGATGTCCTTGGTATCCAGATTACTAGGGCTCTTGGTCATGTTGTTACTACGAGCTAGCCAGTTGTCCTCTCCCGCGCAAAAGCGGGTCATGAATGTTGTGAGGGCTGCCATGGATTTCGGCTTTTCCTATCCTAGGTGCCGGGGAAGCCACTCGTCGCGGATATTGTGTTTGAAGGCTACAAGGGCCTCGGCGTCCGGACAATCGACGATTTGATTTTTCTTGGTTAGGAAGCGTGTCCAGAATTGTCTGGCCGATTCCTCTGGCTGCTGAATTATGTGGCTTAGGTCATCGGCGTCTGGTGGTCGCACATATGTGCCGTGGAAATTTTCGAGGAATGCGGCTTCCAGGTCTTCCCAACAACCGATTGACTCTGCTGGCAAGCTGTTAAGCCAATGTCGGGCTTGTCCTTTAAGCTTGAGTGGGAGGTATTTGATGGCGTGTAGGTCATCACCGCGGGCCATGTGGATGTGAAGGAGATAGTCCTCGTTCCAAACCGCAGGATCTGTTGTGCCATCATATGATTCAATGTTTATGGGTTTGAAACCCTCAGGGATTTGATGATCCATTACTTCATCTGTGAAGCATAGTGGGTGTCGGCGCCAGATTGGGCTATATCACGACGCAGCTCAAATGAGCTTTGTTCATCGTGTTCGCCCGCCGAATTGCCATATCCAGCGTGGCGGTTATCGCCACGTGTCGTAAAGCCCACGCGATCCGTGAGATCGATATTGTCTGCCTTGCCTTGTCCTCCAATATATCTCGCGGGTCTGGCGCATTTCCTCGTGCCTTTGTATTTTTTGGGCGGCACCGGGGTGCGGCTTGAGTTGAGGGCCGAGGCCTCTCAGTCGCGGCCACGAGATGGCCAGTCAGCCATATCATGCACTGGTGATGTAGGTTTGGGTGCTTCCTCCTCTAATCGGGGTAGCAGCCTGCGTCTTGGGTAGCTCTTGGAGGGGCGCTCGAGTTCATACTCTTCGGCCGCAAGGATTTCAGTCCATCTGTCAGCTAGCAAGTCTTGGTCAGCTCTAAGTTGTTGCTGCTTTTTCTTCAGGCTGCTTGCCGTTGTTGGGGAACGTAGTAATTTCAAAAAATTTCCTACGATCACGCAAGACCATGGTGATGGCATAGCAACGAGAGGGGAGAGTGTCCGTCCACGTACCCTCGTGAGACCGAAAGCGAAGCGTTATAACAACGCTGTTGATGTAGTCGACGTCTCCACGATCCGACCGATCCAAGCACCGAGCGTCGGCACCTCCGAGTTCTGCACACGTTCAGCTCGATGGCGATCCCGGACTCGATCCAGCAAAGTGTCGGGATGAGTTCCGTCAACCGACGGCGTGGTGACGATGTTGATGCTCCACCGACGCAGGGCTTCGCCTAAGCTCCGACGATATGACTTCTCCGGCGTAGGGCTTCTCCTAAGCTCATGACGATATGACCGAAGTGGAATATGGTGGAAGGGGCACCGCACACGGCTAAGGCAAGATCCGTAGATCAACTTGTGTGTCTGGGGTGCCCCCTGCCCCTGTATATAAAGGAGCCAAGGGGAGGTGGCGGCCCTAGGAGGAGGCGCGCAAGGAGGAGTCCTACTCCCACCGAGTAGGACTCCCCCTCTCCTAGTTGGACTAGGATTGGAGGAGGGAAGAGGGAAGGCGCGCCCCCCTTCCTTGTCCTATTCGGACTAGAGGGGAGGGCGCGCAGCCCACCTTGGCCTGCCCTTCCTCTTCTCCCATGGCCCATTAAGGCCCATGGACTTCCCGGGGTTCCGTAACCTCCGGTACTCGATAAAATCCCGATTTCACCCGGAACACTTCCGATGTCCAAATGTAGGCTTCAATATATCAATCTTTATGTCTCGACCATTTGAGACTCCTCGTCATGTCCGTGATCACATCCGGACTCGAACAACCTTCGTGCATCAATACTTATAAACTCATTATGAACTCGCATCGAAGCGTTAAGCGTGCGGACCCTACGGGTTCGAGAACTATGTAGACATGACCTAGAACCATTCTCGGTCAATAACCAATAGCGGAACCTGGATGCCCATATTGGTTCCTACATATTCTACGAAGATCTTTATCGGTCAAACCGCATAACGACATCGTTGTTCCCTTTGTCATCGGTATGTTACTTACCCGAGATTCGATCGTCGGTATCAATACCTAGTTCAATCTCGTTACGTAAGTCTCTTTACTCGTTCCGTAATACATCATCTCACAACTAACTCATTAGTTGTAATGCTTGCAAGGCTTAAGTGATGTGCATTACCGAGAAGGCCTGAGATACCTCTCCGACAATCGGAGTGACAAAACCTAATCTCAAATCGCCAACCCAACAAGTACCTTTGGAGACACCTGTAGTACTCCTTTATAATCACCCGATTCGTTGTGACGTTTGGTAGTACCAAAGTGTTCCTCCGTAAACGGAGTTGCATAATCTCATAGTTATAGGAACATGTATGGGTCATGAAGAAAGCATTAACATACTAAGCGATCAAGTGTTAAGCTAACGGAATGGGTCATGTCAATCAGATCATTCAACTAATGATGTGACCTTGTTAATCAAATAACAACTCCTTGTTCATGGTTAGGAAACATAACCATCTTTGATTAACAAGCTAGTCAAGTAGAGGCATACTAGTGACATCTTGTTTGTCTATATATTCACACATGTATTATGTTTCCGTTAATACAATTCTAGCATGAATAATAAACATTTATCATGATATAAGGAAATAAATAATAACTTTATTATTGCCTCTAGGGCATATTTCCTTGATCTCCCACTTGCACTAGAGTCAATAATCTAGATTACAAAGTAATGATCCTAACACCCATGGAGTCTTGGTGCTGATCATGTTTTGCTCGTGGAAGAGGCTTAGTCAGCGGTCTGCAACATTCAGATCCGTATGTATTTTGCAAATCTCTATGTCTCCCACTTGGACTTGGTCCCGAATGGAATTGAAGCGTCTCTTGATGTGCTTGGTCCTCTTGTGAAATCTGGATTCCTTTGCCAAGGCAATTGCACCATATTGTCACGAGAAGATCTTCATCGGTCCCGATGCACTAGGTATGACACCTAGATCGAAATGAACTCTTTCATCGAGACTCCTTCATTCGCTGCTTCCGAAGCAGCTATGTACTCCGCTTCACATGTAGATCCCGCCACGACGCTTTGTTTAGAACTGCACCAACTGACAGCTCCACCGTTTAATAAAAACACGTATCCGGTTTGCGATTTAGAATCGTCCGGATCGGTGTCAAAGCTTACATCGGCGTAACCATTTACGACTAGCTCTTTGTCACCTCCATATCGAGAAACATATCCTTAGTCCTTTTCGGTATTTCAGATGTTCTTGACCGCTGTCCAATGATCCACTCTGGATTACTTTGGTACCTTCCTGCCAAGCTTACAGCTAAGCATCGTCAGTCTGGTACACAGCATTGCATACATGATAGAGCCTATGGCTGAAGCATAGGAACATCTTTCATTTTCTCTCTATCTTCTGCTGTGGTCGGGCATTGAGTCGACTCAATCTTACACCTTGTAATACAGTAAAAACCTTTCTTTGCACGATCCATTTTGAACTTCTTCAAAACTTTATCAAGGTATGTGCTTTGTGAAAGTCCAATTAAGCGTCTTGATCTATCTCTATAGATCTTGATGCCCAATATGTAAGCAGCTTCACCGAGGTCTTTCATTGAAAAACTTTTATTCAAGTATCCTTTTATGCTATCCAGAAATTCTATATCATTTCCAATCAATAATATGTCGTCCACATATAATATTAGAAATGCTACTGAGCTCCCACTCACTTTCTTGTAAATCAAGGCTTCTCCAAAAGTCTGTACAAACCCATATGCTTTGATCACACTATCAAAGCGTTTATTCCAACTCCGAGAGGCTTGCACTGACCATAAATTGATCGTTGGAGCTTGCACACTTTGTTAGCACCTTTTGGATCGACAAAACCTTCTGGTTGCATCATATACAACTCTTCTTCTAGAAATCCATTCAAGAATGCAGTTTTACATCCATTTGCCAAATTTCATAATCATAAAATGCGGCAATTGCTAACATGATTCGGACAGACTTAAGCATCGCTTCGGGTGAGAAAGTCTCATCGTAGTCAACCCCTTGAACTTGTCGAAAACCTTTTGCAACAAGTCGAGCTTTGTAGACAGTTACATTACCATCGGCGCAGTCTTCTTCTTAAAGATCCATTTATTTTCAATGGCTTGCCGATCATCGGCAAGTCAACCAAAGTCCATACTTTGTTCTCATACATGGATCCCATCTCAGATTTCATGGCTTCCAGCCATTTTGCGAATCTGGGCTCACCATCGCTTCTTCATAGTTTGTAGGTTCGCCATGGTCAAGTAACATGACTTCCGAATAAGATTACCGTACCACTCAGTGCGTATTTTACTCTGGTTGACCTCGAGGTTCAAGAGTAACTTGATCTGAAACTTCATGATCATCATCATTAGTTTCCTCACTAATTGGTGTAGTTGTCACAGAACCATTTCTTGTGATGAACTACTTTCCAATAAGGGAGCAGATACAATTATCTCATCAAGTTCTACTTTCCTCCCACTCACTTCTTTCGAGAGAAACTCCTTCTCTAGAAAGGACCCGAATTTAGCAACGAAAATCTTGCCTTCAGATCTGTGATAGAAGGTGTACCCAACAGTCTCCTTTGGGTATCCTATGAAGACACATTTTTCCGATTTGGGTTCGAGCTTATCTGGTTGAAGTTTCTTTACATAAGCATCGCAGCCCCAAACTTTAAGAAACGACAACTTTGGTTTCTTGCCAAACCACAGTTCATAAGGCGTCGTCTCAACGGATTTTGACGGTGTCCTATTCAACGTGAATGCGCCGTCTCTAAAGCATAACCCCAAAACGATAGCGGTAAATCGAAATAGACATCATAGATCGCACTATATCTAGTAAAGTACGATTCGACGTTCGGACACACCATTTCTCTGTGGTGTTCCGGTGGCGTGAGTTGCGAAAACTATTCCACATTGTTTCAAATGTAAACCAAACTCGTAACTCAAATATTCTCCTCCACGATCAGATCGTAGAAACTTTATTTTCTTGTTACGATGATTTTCCACTTCACTCTGAAATTCTTTGAACTTTTCAAATGTTTCAGATTTGTGTTTCATTAAGTAGATATACCCATATCTGCTCAAATCATCTGTGAAGGTGAGAAAATAACGATACCCTTGCCGTGCCTCAACATTCATTGGACCACAAACATCGGTATGTATGATTTCCAACAAATCAGTTGCTCGCCCATAGTTCCGAGAACGGCGTTTTGTCATCTTGCCCATGAGGCACGGTTCATAAGTACCAAGTGATTCATAATCAAGTGATTCGAAGCCCATCGGTATGGAGTTTCTTCATCGCTTTACACGATATGACCTAAACGGCAATTGCCACAAATAAGTTGCACTATCATTATCAACTCTGCATCTTTTGGCTTCAACATTATGAATATGTGTATCACTATTGTCGAGATTCAACAAGAATAGACCATTCTTCAAGGGTGCATGACCATAAAAGATATTACTCATATAAATAGAACAACCATTATTCTCTGATTTAAATGAATAACCGTCTCGCAATAAACAAGATCCAGATATAATGTTCATGCTCAACGCCGCACCAAATAACAATTATTTAGGTCTAAAACTAATCCCAAGGTAGATGTAGAGGTAGCGTGCCGATCGCGATCACATCGACTTTGGAACCATTTCCAACGCGCATCGTCACCTCGTCCTTAGCCAATCTTCGCTAATCCGTAGTTCTGTTTGAGTTGCAAATATTAGCAATGTAACCAGTATCAAATACCAGTACTACTACGAGTATTAGTAAGGTACACATCAATAACATGTATATCACATATACCTTTGATCACCTTGCCATCCTTTTTATCCGCCAAATACTTGGGGCAGTTCCGCTTCGATGTCGATCGCTTGTAGTAAAAACACTCGCCAGGCTTAGGTCCAGACTTGGGTTTCTTCTCTTGATCAGCAACTTTCTTGCTGTTCTTTTGAAGTTTCCTTCTTCTTCCTTTGCCCTTTTCTTGAAACTAGTGGTCTTGTTGACCATCAACACTTGATGCTCTTTCTTGATTTCTACCTCCGCTGCTTTTAGCATTGCGAAGAGCTCGAGAATTGTCTTAGTCATCCCTTGCATATTATAGTTCATCACGAAGCTCTTGTAGCTTGGTGGCGATGATTGGAGAATTCATCAATGACACTATCATCCGGAAGATTAACTCCCAGCTGAATTAAGTGATTGTTATACCCGGACATTTTGAGTATGTGCTCACCGATGAACTATTCTCCTCCATCTTGCAGCTATAGAACTTATTGGAGACTTCATATCTCTCAATCCGGGCATTTGCTTGAAATATTAACTTCAACTCCTGGAACATCTCATATGCTCCATGACGTTCAAAACGTCGTTGAAGACCCGGTTCTAAGCCGTAAAGCATGGCACAATCGAACTATAGAGTAGTCATCAGCTCTGCTTTGCGACGTTCACAACCACGTTCAAGATCTGCAGCAGGCTGTCACCCAATGGTGCTTCCAGGGCGTAATTTTTCGTGCAGCAATGAGGATAATCCTCAAATTACGGACCCAGTCCATGTAATTGCTACCATCATCTTTCAACTTTGCTTTCTCAAGGAACATTAAAATTCAACGGAACAACAAAGACGAGCCATCTATCTACATAAAATATAGACAAGCAAAATACTATCGGTACTAAGTTCATGATAAATTTAAGTTCAATTAATCATATTAAAAACTCCCACTTAGACGGACATCTCTCTAGTCATCTAAGTGATTACGTGATCCAAATCAACTAAACCATGTCCGATCATCACGTGAGATGGAGTAGTTTCAATGGTGAACATCACTATGTTGATCATATCTACTATATGATTCACGCTCGACCTTTCGGTCTCGTGTTCGAGGCCATATCTGTTATATGCTAGGCTCGTCAAGTTTAACTTTGAGTATTCAGCGTGCGCAACTGTTTTGCACCCGTTGTATTTGAGCGTAGAGCCTATCACACCCGATCATCACGTGGTGTCTCAAAGACGAAGAACTTTCGCATACGGTGCATACTCGGGAGAACACTTCTTGATAATTTTAGTGAGAGATCATCTTATAATGCTACCGTCAATCAAAGCAAGATAAGATGCATAAAGGATAAACATCACATGCAATCAATATAAGTGATATGATATGGTCATCATCATCTTGTGCTTGTGATCTCCATCGCCAAGCACCGCCATGATCACCATCGTCACCGCGCGACACCTTGATCTCCATCGTAGCATCGTTGTCGTCTAGCCAACTATTGCTTCTACGACTATCGCTACTCCTTAGTGATAAAGTAAAGCAATTACATGGCGTTGCATTTCATACAATAAGCGACAACCATATGGCTCCTGCCATTGCCGATAACTCGGTTACAAAACATGATCATCTCATACAATAAAGTATAGCATCACGTTTGACCACATCACATCACATCATGCCCTGCAAAAACAAGTTAGGCGTCCTCTACTTTGTTGTTGCAAGTTTTACGTGGCTGCTACGGGCTGAGCAAGAACCGTTCTTACCTCGCATCAAAACCACAGCGATACTTCGTCAAATAGACTCCGTTTTAACCTTCTCAAGGACCGGGCGAGCCACACTCGATTCAACTAAAGTGAGAGAGACAGACACCGCCGTCACCTTTAAGCAACGAGTGCTCGGGCGGTGAAACCAGTCTCGCGTAAGCGTCTGCGTAATGTCGGTCCGGGCCGCTTCATCTCACAATACCGCTGAACCAAAGTATGACATGCTGGTAGGCAGTATGACTTGTATCGCCCACAACTCACTTGTGTTCTACTCGTGCACATGACATCAACGCATAAAACCAGGCTCGGATGCCATTTGTTGGGGAACGTAGTAATTTCAAAAATTTCCTACGATCACGCAAGACCATGGTGATGGCATAGCAACGAGAGGGAGAGTGTCCGTCCACGTACCCTCGAGACCGAAAGCGAGCGTTATAACAACGCTGTTGATGTAGTCGACGCGTCCACGATCCGACCGATCCAAGCACCGAGCGACGGCACCTCCGAGTTCGCACACGTTCAGCTCGATGGCGATCCCGGACTCGATCCAGCAAAGTGTCGGGGATGAGTTCCGTCAAGACGACGGCATGGTGGCGATGTTGATGCTCCACCGGCGCAGGGCTTCGCCTAAGCTCCGCGACGATATGACTTCTCCGGCGCAGGCTTGTCCTAAGCTCATGACGATATGACCGGTGGAATATGGTGGAAGGGGCACCGCTGCGGCTAAGGCAAGATCCGTAGATCAACTTGTGTGTCTTGGGGTGCCCCTGCCCCAGATATAAAGGAGCCAAGGGGAGGTGGCCGGCCCTAGGAGGAGGCGCGCAGGAGGAGTCCTACTCCCACCGAGTAGGACTCCCCCCTCTCCTAGTTGGACTAGGATTGGAGGAGGGAAGAGGGAAGGCGCGCCCCCCTTGTCCTATTCGGACTAGAGGGGAGGGGGCGCAGCCCACCTTGGCCTGCCCTTCCTCTTCTCCCATGGCCCATTAAGGCCCATGGACTTCCGGGGTTCGGTAACCTCCGGTACTCGAGTAAAATCCGATTTCACCGGAACACTTCCGATGTCAAATGTAGGCTTCCAATATATCAATCTTTATGTCTCGACCATTTGAGACTCCTCGTCATGTCCGTGATCACATCCGGACTCGAACAACCTTGATGCATCAATACTTATAAACTCATTATGAACTGTCATCGAAGCGTTAAGCGTGCGGACCCTACGGGTTCGAGAACTATGTAGACATGACCTAGAACCATTCTCGGTCAATAACCAATAGCGGAACCTGGATGCCCATATTGGTTCCTACATATTCTCGAAGATCTTTATCGGTCAAACCGCATAACGACATCGTTGTTCCCTTTGTCATCGGTATGTTACTTACCCGAGATTCGATCGTCGGTATCAATACCTAGTTCAATCTCGTTATCGGTAAGTCTCTTTACTCGTTCCGTAATACATCATCTCACAACTAACTCATTAGTTGTAATGCTTGCAAGGCTTAAGTGATGTGCATTACCGAGAAGGCACAGAGATACCTCTCCGACAATCGGAGTGACAAAACCTAATCTCAAATCGCCAACCCAACAAGTACCTTTGGAGACACCTGTAGTACTCCTTTATAATCACCCGATTCGTTGTGACGTTTGGTAGTACCAAAGTGTTCCTCCGGTAACGGAGTTGCATAATCTCATAGTTATAGGAACATGTATGGGTCATGAAGAAAGCATTAACATACTAAGCGATCAAGTGTTAAGCTAACGGAATGGGTCATGTCAATCAGATCATTCAACTAATGATGTGACCTTGTTAATCAAATAACAACTCCTTGTTCATGGTTAGGAAACATAACCATCTTTGATTAACAAGCTAGTCAAATAGAGGCATACTAGTGACATCTGTTTGTCTATATATTCACACATGTATTATGTTTCCGGTTAATACAATTCTAGCATGAATAATAAACATTTATCATGATATAAGGAAATAAATAATAACTTTTATTATTGCCTCTAGGGCATATTTCCTTCAGCCGTGGCCATGAGCCTGCGTTTGAAACGCTCTTGTTTGACGGGATCCTCGGGCACGACGAATTCGTCGTCGTCGAGGCTTGCTTCATCTTCGGAGGGAGGCATGTAATTATCGTCCTCTACCTCTCTTTCTGCCACTCTCTCATGAGGGCTGGCTTCTCCATCCTCCTGCGCTGAATCTTTACGGGGGGTTGTCTTGACCTTGTCAGGTGTTATTGTCTCGTGCGGAATCACCATTTTTGCTGTGGCGGGATTTAGAGCGGCGCCGCTGACGCCGGCGCTTAGGCTGTTTCTTGGAGGGGTCATCCTCCGATGTTCCAACGCCATTCCCATCTTTTGGGATGTCCACCATGTATATGTCGTATGACGAGGTGGCCTTCCAGTGCCCTGTGGGTGCTGGTTCTTGATCGTCTCCTGCATCGTCGTCCATACAGTCGATGTCTTCGGAGTCGAAGTGTAGCATGTCGGTTAAATCATAGACAGTGGCTACGAAGTGGGTGGTGGGTGGGCTTTGAATTTCCTCGTCGTTCGCATCCCAACCTTCCTGACCATAATCCGGCCAGGGCTCTCCTGATAAAGAGAGAGACTTTAGTGAATTCAGGATGTTGCCAAAGGGCGAATGCTGAAATATGTCCGCGGCAGTGAATTCCATGATTGGTGCCCAATCGGATTCGATTGGCAGGGGCGCGGAAGGCTCGGAGTCCCGAGAGGAGTCCGGCACCTTGGAGTCACGAGCTTCGCAAAGGACGGGGTAGGTGTACGGCTCAATCGCCGTAGAGATCGCAGCCCCCGAGGCGGTGTCCAACCACCCGTCCTCGATCGGCGTGGTCGGCTCCGAGTTAAAAGTCGGAACAGACTCTAGTGCGGCCTCCAGGACACTGTTCGGCGGCAGAGCTAGATCATGCCCCTCATGACAGTGCGGCGCGCTTGGCTGTGACTCGAACCCGTCGAAGATCATGTCTCCAGGGACGTCAGGCGTGTAGTTCAAACTTCCAAATCTGACCTGATGGCCAGGGGCGTAGCTTTCAATCTGCTCCAGATGGCCAGCGAATTGGCTGCGATGCAAAGCCGCCCGAATCTGAAGATCTGTCCGGGGAGAAAAGTCTCACCCTGGAGCGCATCGTTGTTGATGATCGGAGGAGTCATCAGGCCTAAAGATGACGACACAGAGGAACTCTCAATGAAAGCACCAATGTCGGTGTCAAAACCGGCGGATCTCGGGTAGGGGGTCCCGAACTATGCGTCTAGGCGGAAGGTAACAAGAGACAAGGGACACGATGTTTTTACCCAGGTTCGGGCCCTCTCGATGGAGGTAAAACCCTACTCCTGCTTGATTAATATTGCTGATATGGGTAGTACAAGAGTAGATCTACCACGAGATTAGAGAGGCTAAACCCTAGAAGCTAGCCTATGATATGATTGTTGTTCCTCCTACGGACTAAAACCCTCCGGTTTATATAGACACCGAATAGGGTTAGGGTTACATAGAGTCGGTTACAATGGTAGGAGATCTACATACCCGTATCGCCAAGCTTGGCTTCCATGCCAAGGAAAGTCCCATCCGGACATGGGACGAAGTCTTCAATCTTGTATCTTCAAAGTCCAGGAGTCTGGCCGAAGGCTATAGTCCGGCTATCCGGACACCCCCTAATCCAGGACTCCCTCAAAAGGTTTTGACAAAGTTCAAGGTGTTGACTACGATGAGATTTTCTCACTCGTACCGATGCTTAAGTCTGTCCGAATCATGTTAGCAAATTGCCACATCTTATGAAATCTGGCAAATGGATGTCAAAACTACATTCCTTAATGGATTTCTTAAAGAAGAGTTGTATATGATGCAACCAGATGGTTTTGTCGATCCTAAAGGTGTTAACAAAATGTGCAAGCTCCAGTGATCCATCTATGGACTGGTGCAAGCATCTCGGAGTTGGAATATACGCTTTGATGAGTTGATCAAAGCATATAGTTTTATACAGACTTGCGGTGAAGCCTATATTTACAAGAAAGTGAGTGGGAGCACTACAGCATTTCTGATAAATATATGTGAATGACATATTGTTGATCGGAAATAATGTAGAATTTTCTGGAAAGCATAAAGGAGTATTTGAAAGGAGTTTTCAAAGAAAGACCTCGGTGAAGCTGCTTACATATTGAGCATCAAGATCTATAGAGATAGATCAAGACGCTTGATAAGTTTTTTCAATGAGTACATACCTTGACAAGATTTTGAAGTAGTTTAAAATAGAACAGTCAAAGAAAGAGTTCTTGCCTGTGTTACAAGGTGTGAAATTGAGTAAGACTCAAAGCCCGACCATGGCAGAAGATAGAAAGAGAATGAAAGTCATTCCCTATGCCTCAGCCATAGGTTTTATAAAGTATGCCATGATGTGTACTAGATCTATTGTATACCCTACACTGAGTTTGGCAAGGGAGTACAATAGTGATCTAGGAGTAGATCACTGAACAACGGTCAAAATTATCCTTAGTGGAATAAGGATATGTTTCTTGATTATGGAGGTGACAAAAAGGTTCGTCGTAAAGGGTTACGTCGATGCAAGTTTTGACACTGATCTAGATGACTCTAAGTCTCAATCTGGATACATATTGAAAGTGAGAGCAATTAGTTAAAGTAGCTCCGTGCAGAGCATTGTAGACATAGAAATTTGCAAAAAAACATATTGATCTGAATTTGGCAGGCCCGTTGAGTAAACTTATCTCAGAAGCAAAACATGATCACACCTTAGAACTCTTTGGGAGTTAATCACATGGCGATGTGAACTAGATTACTGACTCTAGTAAACCCTTTGAGTGTTGGCCACATGGCGATGTGAACTATGGATATTAATCACATGGTAATGTGAACTATTGGTGTTGAATCACATGATGATGTGAACTAGATTATTGACTCTAGTGCAAGTGGGAGACTGCAGGAAATATGCCCTAGAGGCAATAATAAAGTTGTTATTTATATTTCCTTATATCATGATAAATGTTTATTATTCATGCTAGAATTGTATTAACCGGAAACTTAGTACATGTGTGAATACATAGACAAACAGAGTGTCACTAGTATGCCTCTACTTGACTAGCTCGTTGAATCAAAGATGGTTAAGTTTCCTAGCCATAGACATGAGTTGTCATTTGATTAACGGGATCACATCATTAGAGAATGATGTGATTGACTTGACCCATTCCGTTAGCATAGCACTTGATCGTTTAGTATGTTGTTATTGCTTTCTTCATGACTTATACATGTTCCTATGACTATGAGATTATGCAACTCCCGAATATCGGAGGAACACTTTGTGTGCTACCAAACGTCACAACGTAACTGGGTGATTATAAAGGTGCTCTACGGTGTCTCCGATGGTACTTGTTGAGTTGGCATAGATGAAGATTAGGATTTGTCACTCCGATTGTCGGAGAGGTATCTCTGGGCCCTCTCGGTAATGCACATCACTATAAGCCTTGCAAGCAATGCAACTAATGAGTTAGTTGCGGAATGATGTATTACGGAACGAGTAAAGAGACTTGCTGGTAACGAGATTGAACTAGGTATTGAGATACCAACGATCGAATCTCGGGCAAGTAACATACCGATGACAAAGGGAACAACATACGCTGTTATGCGGTTTGACCGATAAAGATCTTCGTAGAATATGTGGGAGTCAATATGAGCGCCCAGGTTCCGCTATTGGTTACTGACCGGAGACGTGTCTTGGTCATGTCTACATAGTTCTCGAACCCGTAGGGTCCGCAAGCTTAACGTTCGGTGACGATCGATAATATGAGTTTATGTGTTTTGATGTACCGAAGGTAGTTCAGAGTCCCGGATATGATCACAGACATGACGAGGAATCTCGAAATGGTCGAGACATAAAGATCGATATATTGGATGACTATGTTTGGACTTTGGAAGGGTTCCGAGTGAGTTTGGAAAATACCGGAGTACTGGGGGGTTACCAGAAACCCCCGGGGATTGTAATGGGCCTCACGGGCCTTGGTGGGGAGAGGAAGGGGCGGCCAGGGCAGGCCGCGCGCCCCCTCCCCCTCTAGTCTAAATTGGACAAGGAAGGGGCAGCACCCCACTTTTTCCTTCCCCCTCTCTCCTCCTTCCTTCCCTCCTACTCCTACTCTTGGAAGGGGTGGAATCCTACTCTCGGTGGGAGTAGGACTACCCTTGGGGCGCGCCTAGGAGGCCGACCTCCTCCCCCTCCTCCACTCCTTTATATATGGGGGAGGGGGCACCCCATAGACACACAAGTTGATCATTGATCTCTTACCCATTTGCGGTGCCCCCCTCCACCATAATCCACCTCGGTCATATCGTGGTGGTGCTTAGGCGAAGCCCTACGTCGGTAGCTTCATCATCACCGTCATCACGCTGTCGTCTTGTGGAACTCTCCTCGAGCTCTCTTTGGATCGTGAGTTCGTGGGGCGTCACCGAGCTGAACGTGTGCAGATCGCGGAGGTGCCGTACGTTCGGTACTAGGATCGGTCGATCGTGAAGACGTACGACTACATCAACCGCGTTGTCATAACGCTTCCGCTTACGCTCTACGAGGGTACATGGACGACACTCTCCCTGAAGGAAATATGCCCTAGAGGCAATAATAAAGTTATTATTTATTTCCTCATATCACGATAAATGTTTATTATTCATGCTAGAATTGTATTAACCGGAAACATAATACATGTGTGAATACATAGACAAACATAGGTGTCACTAGTATGCCTCTACTTGACTAGCTCGTTAATCGAGGATGGTTAAGTTTCCTAGACATGGACATGAGTTGTCATTTGATTAACGGGATCACATCATTAGGAGAATGATCTGATCGACTTGACCCATTTCATTAGCTTAGCACTTGATCGTTTAGTATGTTGCTATTGCTTTCTTCATGACTTATACATGTTCTATGACTATGAGATTATGCAACTCCCGTTTACCGGAGGAACACTTTGTGTGCTACCAAACATCACAACGTAACTGGGTGATTATAAAGGTGCTCTACAGGTGTCCCCGAAGGTACTTGTTGGGTTGGCGTATTTCGAGATTAGGGTTTGTCACTCTGATTGTCGGAGAGGTATCTCTGGGCCCTCTCGGTAATGAACATCACTATAAGCCTTGCAAGCATTGTGACTAATGTGTTAGTTGGGAGATGATATATTACGGAATGAGTAAAGAGACTTGCCGGTAACGAGATTGAACTAGGTATTGAGATACCGATGATCGAATCTCGGGCAAGTAACATACTGATGACAAAGGGAACAACATATGTTGTTATGCGGTTTGGCTGATGAAGATCTTCGTAGAATATCTGGGAGCCAATATGAGCACCCAGGTTCCGCTATTGGTTATTGACCGGAGGCGTGTCTCGGTCATGTCTATATAGTTCTCGAACCCGTAGGGTCCATAAACAACGTTCGGTGACGATCGGTAATATGAGTTTATGTGTTTTGATGTACGAAGGTAGTTCGGAGTCCCGGATATGATCACAGACATGACGAGGAGTCTCGAAATGGTCGAGACATAAAGATCGATATATTGGATGACTATGTTTGGACTTCGGAAGGGTTCCGAGTGAGTTTGGAAGAATACTGGAATACCGGGGGGTTACCGGAAACCCCCAGGGATTGTAATGGGCCTCATGGGCCTTGGTGGGGAGAGGAAGGGGCGGCTAGGGCACGTCCCCTCCCCCTCTAGTCCAAATTGGACAAGGAAGTGGGGCACCCCCCTTTTTCCTTCCCCCTCTCTCCTCCTTCCTTCCCTCCTACTCCTACTCTTGGAAGGGGTGGAATCCTACTCTCGGTGGGAGTAGGACTCCCCTTGGGGCGCGCCTAGGAGGCCGACCTCCTCCCGCTCCTCCACTCCTTTATATACGGGGGAGGGGGCCACCCCATAGACACACAAGTTGATCATTGATCTCTTAGCCATGTGCGGTGCCCCCCTTCACCATAATCCACCTACGTCATATCGTAGTGGTGCTTAGGCGAAGTCCTACGTCGGTAGCTTCATCATCACCGTCATCACGCTGTCGTGCTAATGGAACTCTCCCTCGAAGCCCTACTGGATCATGAGTTCGTGGGACGTCACCGAGCTGAACGTGTGCAGATCACGGAGGTGCCGTACGTTTGGTACTAGGATCGGTCGATCGTGAAGACGTACGACTACATCAACCGTGTTGTCATAACGCTTCCGCTGATGGTCTACGAGGGTACATGGATGACACGCTCCCTGAAGGAAATATGCCCTAGAGGCAATAATAAAGTTATTATTTATTTCCTCCTATCATGATAAATGTTTATTATTCATGCTAGAATTGTATTAACCGGAAACATAATACATATGTGAATACATAGACAAACATAGTGTCACTAGTGTGCCTATACTTGATTAGCTCGTTAATCGAAGATGGTTAAGTTTCCTAGCCATGGACATGAGTTGTCATTTGATTAACGGGATCAGATCATTAGGAGAATGATGTGATTGACTAGACCCATTTCGTTAGCTTAGCACTTGATCATTTAGTATGTTGCTATTGCTTTCTTCATGACTTATACATGTTCCTATGACTATGAGATTATGCAACTCCCGTTTACCGGAGGAACATTTGTGTGCTACCAAACATCACAACGTAACTGGGTGATTATAAAGGTGCTCTACAGGTGTCCCCGAATGTACTTGTTGGGTTGGCATATTTCGATATTAGGATTTGTCACTCCGATTGTCGGAGAGGTATCTCTGGGCCCAATCGATAATGCACATCACTATAAGCCTTGCAAGCATTGTGACTAATGTGTTAGTTGCGAGATGATGTATCACGGAACGAGTAAAGAGACTTGTCGGTAATGAGATTGAACTAGGTATTGAGATACCAACGATCGAATCTCGGGCAAGTAACATACCGATGACAAAGCGAACAACGTATGTTGTTATGTTGTTTGACCGATAAAGATCTTCATAGAATATGTAGGAGCCAATATGAGCATCCAGGTTCGCTATTGGTTTTTGACCGGAGACATGTCTCGGTCATGTCTACATAGTTCTCGAACCCGTAGGGTCCGCACGCTTAAAGATAGATGACAATCGGTATTATGAGTTTTGTGTTTTGATGTACCGACGGTAGTTCGGAGTCCCGGATATGATCACGGACATGACGGGAGTCTCGAAATGGTTGAGAATAAAGATTGATATATTGGAAGCCTATATTTGGATATCGGAAGTGTTCCGGGTGAAATCGGGATTTTATCGGAGTACCGGGGGTTACCGGAACCCCCCGGGGAAGTAATGGGCCTATTGGGCCTTAGTGGAGAAGAGAGAGGGAAGCCAGGAGGTGGCGCGCGGCCCCCCTTGCCCCAATCCGAATTGGACAAGGGAAGGGGGCGGCGGCTCCCCTCTCCTTCCTTCTCTCCACCTCCTCCTTCCCCCCTTCTCCTACTCCTACAAGGAAAGGAGGAGTCCTACTCCCGGTGGGAGTAGGACTCCCCCTTGGTCTCGCCTCCTGGCCGCCGCCTCCCCCCCCTTGCTCCTTTATATACGGGGGCAGGGGGCACCTCTAGACACAACAATTGATCTCTTGATCTCTTAGCCGTGTGTGGTGCCCCCCTCCACCATATTCTACGTCGATAATATCCTAGCAGTGCTTAGGCGAAGCCCTGCGTCGGTAGCATTATCATCACTGTCACCACGCCGTCGTGCTGGAGGAACTCTCCCTCAAAGCTCGGCTGGATCGGAGTTCGAGGGACGTCATCGAGCTGAACGTGTGCTGAACTCGGAGGTGTCGTACGTTCAGTACTCGGATCGGTCAGATTGTGAAGACGTACGACTACATCAACCGCGTTGTGCTAACGCTTCCGCTTTCGGTCTATGAGGGTACGTGGACACACTCTCCCCTCTCGTAGCTATCCATCACCATAATCCTGTGTGCGCGTAGGAAATTTTTTGAAATTACTACGTTCCCCAACAGTGGCATCCGAGCCTGGTTTTATGCGTAGATGTTTATGCACGAGTAGAATACAAGTGAGTTGTGGGCGATACAAGTCATACTGCTTACCAGCATGTCATACTTTGGTTCGGCGGTATTGTTGGATGAAGCAGCCCGGACCGACATTACGCGTACGCTAACGCGAGACTGGTTCTACCAACGTGCTTTGCACACAGGTGGCTGGCGGGTGTCAGTTTCTCCAACTTTAGTTGAACGGAGAGTGGCTACGCCCGGTCCTTGAGAAGGTTAAAACAACACTAACTTGATGAACTATCGTTGTGGTTTTGATGCATAGGTAAGAACGGTTCTTGCTCAGCCCATAGTAGCCACGTAAAACTTGCAACAACAAAGTAGAGGACGTCTAACTTGTTTTTGCAGGGCATGTTGTGATGTGATATGGTCAAGGCATGATGCTATATTTTATTGTATGAGATGATCATGTTTTGTAACCAAGTTATCGGCAACTGGCAGGAGCCATATGGTTGTCGCTTTATTGTATACAATGCAATTGCCCCGTAATGCTTTACTTTATCACTAAGCGGTAGCAATAGTCGTAGAAGCAATAGTTGGCGAGACGACAACGATGCTACGATGGAGATCAAGGTGGCGCTCCGGTGACGATGGTGATCATGACGGTAAAAAATTTCGGAGATGGAGATCACAAGCACAAGATGATGATGGCCATATCATATCACTTATATTGATTGCATGTGATGTTTATCCTTTATGCATCTTATTCTGCTTTGATTGACAGTAGCATTATAAGATGATCTCTCGCTAAATTTCAAGATAAAAGTGTTCTCCCTGAGTATGCGCTGTTGCCAAAGATCAACGTGCCGAGACACCACGTGACGATCGGGTGTGATAAGCTCTATGTCCATCTACAACGGGTGCAAGCCAGTTTTGCACACGCAGGATACTCAGGTTAAACTTGACGAGCCTAGCATATGCAGATATGGCCTCGGAACACTGAGACCGAAAGGTCGAGCGCGAATCATATAGTAGATATGATCAACATAATGATGTTCACCATTGAAAACTACTCCCTCTCACGTGATGATCGGACATGGTTTAGTTGATTTGGATCACGTGATCACTTAGATGATTAGAGGGATGTCTATCTAAGTAGGAGTTCTTAAGTAATATGATTCATTGAACTTAAATTTGTCATGAACTTAGTACCTGATAGTATTTTGCTTGTCTATGTTGATTGTAGATAGATGGCCCGTGCTGTTGTTCCGTTGAATTTTAATGCGTTGCTTGAGAAAGCAAAGTTGAAAGATGATGGTAGCAATTACACGGACTGGGTCCATAACTTGAGGATTATCCTCATTGCTGCATAGGAGAATTACGTCCTGGAAGCACCGCTGGGTGCCGAACTGCTGCGGATCTGGCCGAGCGACGTTAAGAACGTCTGGCAGAGCAAAGCTGATGACTACTCGATAGTTCAGTGTGCCATGCTTTAGAGCAACTCCAACGGGCCGGCCCAAACGGATGGTGATTTCGTCCGCTTTTGTCAGTTTGGGTCGGCCAGACGGACACGGATGTCCGCTTCCGCATTTGGGTCGGCGCGTGCGCCCAACGCTGGCCTGAGACCCATTTTGACGGCACCAAACAAAATGAACGCATGCATATTAAAAAAGAGAAACAAACATTAATTAAACATTAAAGCCGGCCACGAAGGCCGGCGAGAGTCCACGCGTCCACATTTGCATGTAAAAAAAATAAAAACAGCCTAAACTACGAGGCGGCGCGCTGACCTAGGGGTCATCGTCGTCGTCCTCGGGGTCCTTGAGGTCGATGAGTGTCGGCGCCGGCCCGGCCCAGGCGAACGTCGTGTTCCAGAGAACCGTCATGTCGGGCTGTGACGGCGCAGGCAGTGCCGGGGCGGGGGGTGTGCGGCCGCCTGTGCAGCCGCGGCCTGGCGCACCTCCTCCTCGGCCTCGCGCTGCTCCTCCTCGAGGTCGCACTCGAGCATCTCCTCGTACTCGCCATGACGGCGCTCCTCTGCCAGCCGGCACTGGCTCCACATCTCGAGGTACGCATGCTCCTGCGTCGGCGTCGCCCCCAGCCAAACCGGTGGCGCGCACACCCACTCACGCACCACTCCACTCCAGGCGAAGCGCGCGATGGGCTCGGGCTCGGGCTCGGGCTGCGGCTCCAGCTTGATGGGGGACGGCGGGGCCATCGGCGGCACCACGCTGTCGCCCGCCGCGGAGAGGGCAAGGGCCTGCGCCATTGCCGCCTCGTACCGAGCCTCCTCTTCCACTTCCGCCGCCTCCGCTCTCCGCCGCTCGTCCTCCTCGCTCTCCCGATGAAGCGGCCGCAAGGCCGCCGGTCCTCTCGCGGACGAGCGGCGCGGTGGCGGCGACCTCCGGTCGACCTCGCGCACGCCCCGCCGCCTCGCCTCCTCGTGCTCGATGGCGAACCACCTCGCCCAGTTGGGCGAGTCGGTTGCGTAGGCCTGGTCGCGGCGCTCCACCGGCGTCAGCAGCGCCCACCGGCGCCGCACCTCCTCCGCGTGAGCATGAGCCGTCCAGCGCGCGCCCGCACTAGGATCCTATTCGATCCGAGATGCGATCGTCGCGGCAGCGTCACATCGGATCTGGCAGAGGCTGGCGGTGCTGCCGTGCCACTCTGCACGGTGCACCGCACGTTCACGCTGCCTGCCTCGCGGCGCGCCGCGCCGCGGAGGTGGGAGAACTTTGAGGGAAAGGGTGGCGGGGGACTTGCCCTTGGCCTTCTTGCCGCTGGCGCCGGAGAAGAGGCCCATCTCGCTGTGTTTGTGGTGTCTAGGGTTTGCCGGCGACGAGGGAGCAAAGGTGGGCAGATGTGGATGGCGAGTTTGGATGAGGACGGCCCTGCCGCACGGTCGGCTTAAAAAAGGACGAGCGTCGTCGCTGATGCGTGGGCCCTCGTCATAAATTAAGCTGACCGCGTGGGCAGCGGGTAGTTGGACGGCCTCCATGTGGGGACACGGCGGATAGCGAGAAGGCGCGCGAAGCGTCCGTTCACCGTCCGCGCCGATGCATTTGGGGCGCAAATTTGGGCCGCAAATGCGTCGGCGCGGACGCGACGCGGACTTGATTCGGGTTTGGGTCAGCGCGTTGGGCCGCCACTTTTGTCCGCGCCGACCCAAACGGACGCAGGCGGACGAAATGGGTCGGCCCTTTGGAGTTGCTCTTACGGCTTAGAACCGGGCTTCAACGACGTTTTGAACGTCATGGAGCATATGAGATGTTCCAGGAGTTGAAGTTAATATTTCAAGCATATGCCCGGATTGAGAGATATGAAGTCTCCAATAAGTTCTACAGCTGCAAGATGGAGGAGAATAGTTCTGTCAGTGAACATATACTCAAAATGTCTCGTATATAACAATCACTTGATTCAAGCTGGGAGTTAATCTTCCGATGATAGTGTCATTCTGTAATTCTTCAATCATCGCCACCAAGCTACAAGAGCTTCGTGATGAACTATAATATGCAAGGGATGGATAAGACAATTCCCGAGCTCTTCGCAATGCTAAAGGATGCGGAGGTAGAAATCAAAAGGGAGCATCAAGTGTTGATGGTCAACAAGACCACCAGTTTCAAGAAAAAAGGGCAAAGGGAAGAAGAAGGGGAACTTCAAGAAGAACAGCAAACAAGTTGCTGCTCAAGAGAGGAAACCCAAGTCTGGGCCTAAGCCTGAGACTGAGTGCTTCTACTTCAAGCAGACTGGACACTGGAAGCGGAACTGCCCCAAGTATTTGGCGGATAAGAAGGATGGCAAGGCGAACAAAGGTATATGTGATATACATGTTATTGATGTGTACCTTACTAGAGCTCGCAGTAGCACCTGGGTATTTGATACTGGTTCTATTGCTAATACTTGCAACTCGAAACAGGGACTATGGATTAAGCGAAGGCTGGCTAAGGACGAGGTGACGATGCGCGTGGGAAATGGTTCTAAAGTCGATGTGATCGCCGTCGGCACGATACCTCTACATCTACCTTCGGGATTAGTTTTAGACCTGAATAATTGTTATTTGGTGCCAGCGTTGAGCATGAACATTATATCTGGATCTTGTTTGATGCGATACGGTTATTCATTTAAATCTGAGAATAATGGTTGTTCTATTTATATGAGTAATATCTTTTATGGTCATGCACCCTTGAAGAGTGGTCTATTTTTGTTGAATCTCGAAAGTAGTGATACACATATTCATAATGTTGAAGCCAAAAGATGCAGAGTTGATAATGATAGTGCAACTTATTTGTGGCACTGCCATTTGGGTCATATTGGTGTAAAGCGCATGAAGAAACTCCATACTGATGGACTTTTGAAATCACTTGATTATGAATCACTTGGTACTTGCGAACCATGCCTCATGGGCAAGATGACTAAAACGTCGTTCTCCGGAACTATGGAGCGAGCAAATGATTTGTTGGAGATCATACATACTGATGTATGTGGTCCAATGAATGTTGAGGCTCGCGGCGGGTATCGTTATTTTCTCACCTTCACAGATGATTTGAGCAGATATGGGTATATCAACTTAATGAAACATAAGTTTGAAACATTTGAAAAGCTCAAAGAATTTCAGAGTGAAGTGGAAAATCATCATAACAAGAAAATAAAGTTTCTACGATCTAATTGTGGAGGAGAATATTTGAGTTACGAGTTTGGTCTACATTTGAGACAATGTGGAATAGTTTCACAACTCACGCCACCCGGAACACCACAGCGTAATGGTGTGTCTGAAATTCGTAATCGTACTTTACTATATATGGTGCGATCTATGATGTCTCTTTGAAAGTGCTAGTTATCGACTAGAGGGGGGTGAATAGGCGATTTTTTGGAAGTCTTCTGAACGTGGAAGTTTTCAAGACAAACATTAGAATTGACCTAATTGATATGCAGCGGAAGATAGACTACAACAAGCAAACCATAGTCAAGTATACAATATTGTGAAAGTACAAAGACTAATAGCAGCTTAGTAGTAAGGATCGGGATGGAAGATAGTATGAAGCCAACCAACGATAGTGGTCAAGCAATGAAGTCAAACAGGTACGACAAATAGGCAATGACTTCACGAAGACAAACTCTAAGTAAAGGGAGGGAGAGGATAGAACCAGTCACTTGTTGAAGACACAGGATTTGTTGGACCAGTTCGATTCTTTGTGACAAGCTGTGACGTCTGTTAGGGAGGCTGAGATTCAACTCGAAGACCGCGTCTTCACCTTATTCCCCTTGAGCTAAGGACACACAGTCCTCGCCCAATCACTCTGGTAAGTCTTCAAGGTAGACTTCCGAACCTTCACAGACTTCGTTCACGGCGATCCACAATGACTCTTGGGCGCTCGAGCGCGACGCCTAACCGGCCGGAGGATTCACAGTCCTTAAGTGTAATAAGTCTTGAGTCACGCAGAGCGAAAGACTTCAATGATGCCTAACACTCTTTGGCTCTGGGTGTTTGGGCTTTGTCCTCGCAAGGATTTTCTCTCTCAAAGGCTTGAGGTGGGTTGCTCTCAAGCGACAAAAGCTGTGCACTAACTCTGAGCAGCCACCAATTTATGGTGTAGGGGTGGGCTATTTATAGCCACTAGGCAACCCGACCTGATATGTCCGAAATGACCCTGGTCACTAAGGAACCGACACGTGTTCCAACGGTCGATTTCAAACAAACACGCAACTTTACTTGGGCTACAAGAAAAGCGACTCATCCACTCTGGATAAGATTTGCTCTCATTGTCTTCGCTCGAAGACATAGGATTTGGGTTGAGCATCACTTCAGTCATTCTGACTTTGTTCACTTGGACCCCACTTAACAGTACGGTGGTTCCTATGACTCAACAACGAAGAGAAAGGAAACAACAAAACGACACAGTCTTCGTGCTCCATAGTCTTCACTCAATGTCTTCTCATGTCATAGTCTTCAATATGAATATCTTCACATACCACCATTGTCGTCAATGTCTTCATACATTTTTAGGGGTCATCTTCGGTAGGTAAACCGAATCAATGAGGGACACTACCTGTGTTATCCTGCAATTCTCACAAACACAATAGTCCCTCGGCCAAATTTGTCGTCAATACTCCAAAACCAACTAGGGGTGGCACTAGATGCACTTACAATCTCCCCCTTTTTGGTGATTGATGACAAACTGGTTGAAGTTTTCAACGGGGATAAAGTATGTGAAATTGTAAAGGGTAGGGTATTGTCTTCATAAGTGGCAAGGGCTCCCCCTAAAGATGTGCATATAAGTAATTTGCTTTTGGAATGCAAATGCACATGGCAGGTTGTACTTGTGGAGATCCTCTTCAACTTATGAAGATAATTCATCCTGCATGAAATGATATAACTAAGAGAATGACATGCATAATGAAAAATGGACGTCTGCAGAATGATCTAAGTGCGGAAGTTATCATCGCACATGCAGACGACCATCGAGTTTAAGTGTTACAACTCAAAGAACCAAATGTATCAAAAGCGAGAGTTGTAAACACTAGGCAAAATATAAAGCAACCGCCCATATGAACCCGCTTGAAGACTATCAAACTCATATGCTTCTCCCCCTTTTGTCAGTAAGGACCAAAAAGGTTTGAAGACATAGAGCATCTACTCGCTTTCATGAGGAGAAGATGAAGTAGCAGGGTTGTCGTTGTTGTTTGGCGGTGCAGATGAACTTGGTGCAGTGTCGATGCGTGCAGAAGTAGGGGGCGGTGAAGTAGCATCGGCTTCATCATCGATCACTCTAGCATTAACAGTTGCCGCGGAGGAAGAATAGTCAGAGTCTTCAAGGGAGGGAGTTCGATGTAGGACCGCATTCCGTGGAGGAGTGGAGTCAAACTTGAATCTTTCAGTGAAGCCATCGTCTTGAAGATCTGCTTCAGCACTGAGCAGTGTCAAACTCTTCCATGATCGACGACAGGTCTTGTGAGTGACAAAAGCATTCTTGGTGGCAAGATTTCGAATGCGATTGACATCCACCAAGAGGCTTTGCATCTGTCGCTTGAGCCAAAAATGATGCTTGTCTTGTTCACGATGCGATGCCACAAGAAGTTCTCGGTCATTTAGGACACGAGGCGCTTCTTAGGCCTTTGGGCAATTGTGCTCTCGGTAGCTTCAGTTTGCGCGGTTAGGCATCTGAGTGTTCCCAGCCATTGGATAGACACGAGTTACTGCTTGGACGCCTTCCATGGGTTGAGAGAAGCTATGGTGATCTGCATTTTGAAGACAAAGAGGCATTTTGGCAGGCTCAGGGTATATGGCTTCAACTGACATATCACCCTCGGGTAGAAAGATCAGATGATTGCGAGCAGAGGGCTGATAGTTAATAGCAGAGTGTAGCTTGATGAGGCGCATGACCCATGGAGAATAGAATTTCAGGCCAAAAAGGTCAGAACCAGACGCAGCCAGTTGCCGGATGAAGAATTCTTGTGAATTTAAGCTGATGCCATTGAGGATGTAAAAGACCAATGTCTTCATGGCTCCTTCAAGTTTTGCAGATGACGAATGCCCTTTGATAGGCCATAGAGTTCGCCTGATGATGTGATATATTGTGCGAGGCAGATACTCAAGGTCATCAACAAAGAACTCCTTTGGGTATTCAGCGTCAGGTGGCAAAGGCTTCATCATGCTCAACATCTCGCTCATGTTGGGCTCTGGCTTATGGAAGATGCTCTCCAGTGCATTGCGGTGGAGTTGACAATTAGGTTCGAACAACTCTCCGGGAGTGGGTAGGCCTGTAAGCTCAATGACGTCAAGAGCTTTGGCTTCATGATGAACATTTCCTGTCATCCACTCGAGAACCCATGTCTTTGTATCCCTATAGTAGCCGCGAATGTGGAGGGTAGCATAGAGTTGAAGCAAAAGTTCCTCATTCCAATGTTCTTTGTCTATCACAAAGCTGAGCAGACCTGCATCACGAAAGCAGTCAAGTGCTTCTTCTAAGCATGGCAGTCCTGCAATGGCTTCAAAGTCGGCGCATATGAGGAAAATCGCCCTTGATCATCTGAGCAGGAGTAATAGCCATTGTTGATTGCTCGAAATGATCGATGATATTCTTGGCCTTGCGTAGGGGTTCTTTGCTCTGTCAAAAAAGTGTTGTGGGCTTTGAAGCCATTTGCATTGAAGGACCACAGAGGGTGGCGATGCACAGGAACCTTGGCAGTCTTGGCTTTGGTTTACGGACGAGGCCTATGCTCAACATGATAATCAAGCCGAGGGCCGAGGCATGAGGCGGAGGGACCAGAACGGGCCATCTGACAGTGACTAACTGACCATAGTTGTAAGCTTGCTCAATTGTATAGGGCCTTGGTGGCGGAACAGGAGCAGTGGCAACAACAGAGGCTTCAGGCTGCACAACAGGTGCTTCAGGAGCAGTTGCATCATTGGCTTCTGGCACATTGGTTGGTGCAGGCTCCACATTTGCTTCAGCCATGACTATGTCATTGGCTTCATTTGTGTTGGTGGTGGCAGCCTCAAGATTTTCAACCTCCACTTGATGAGCTGGAGGGTCGGGCACTGTCACGTTCACTTCAGAACAACTTCTTGAAGAATGGGGGATTAGGGACTCGTTCTTCTTGGTTGTCATCGGCTGATGCAGCCGGATTTTCTTCAGCAGCTTTGGCTTCAGACACGAAGACATTCGCAGTTGGAGTGGCTTCTGGAAACACTTGACGTGCAACAGATTGGTGGTGCACTTCTCCTTCTGGAACGCTCGAAAGAGGGACTTGAGGCCTTGGTCCTTTGCGAAGCCTGCGGAATGCTGGCGACGCCTTTGGAGATGGAGTTGGCTGGCCCTCAAGGTCTTCCTCTTCTTCTTGCACAGGTGGTGTGACTTGTTGTTGTTGGGGAGTACTTGGGGAGTCTTGTTGTTGTGGGTGATCAGCCCATGATGCATCCTGAGCAATTGGCGCATAGGACGACCAATGCCGATGAGTTCGCTGTTCGTGAGAACAGGCGATGATACCAAGTTGTGTTCGATCTGAGGAAGAACTTCATCATCTTCAACATTGTCATTGTGACCAATGTCTTCAAAGAGCGATGGGATCCATCACTGGAATGTCTTCAGCTTCATGAGCCTCTGTGGAAGCAGGCTCATGAACTATCATCCGTCGTTCTTGGAGTTCAGATGCAGGTCGAACCATTGAGATAGGTTCAACAACTAAGGGCTCTGTGGAAGCAGCCTGATTCTTCTTGGTTTTGCGCTTCTTCTTGGAGGGAGCAGCATCAGAGGCTTCAAGATTTTTCCTTTTTCTGGCTTCAGCCTCGGCGGCCCTTGTCTTCTTCTGTTCTGAAGCGATTGACCTGATCTTTGGCTTCGAGCCAGTCATGCTGCTTGGGAAGACTATGCGAGGTTCTTCTTGCCTTGAAGGTGCAGATTGGTCAGTTGATTGCTTCTTCTTCTTTGCAGCCATTCAGGGTCAATGCCAGGGCGACCAAGAGCCTTGCGCTTCTCAAATTCATTGTAGGCTAGTACACACTTGTCGGCCAGACTCTTCATGCGCTCACGAGAGCCTTTAGCTTCGTCGCGCTTCTTGTGAAAGGCTTCTTTGAGCTCGTGCAGCATGGTCTTGAAGTTTTTGACATCTTGCACGCTGAGATTTGCCACATGCTTCTTGAACTGAGCTTTCTCATAGTCGATCTTGTGCTTCAGTTCAACGAGACGTTGAGCAAGAGCTAGCTCAGAAGCAATGGCGCCATTGAAGGAGACGCTGAGGCCAATGGGAAGTTGCAGATCTTCAAAGCTGAGATTTGGGTTGTCAAACCACTCATCAATGAAGTGATGGATGATTGCCACATAAAAGAGAGGGAAATCATTGAAGATCTCTGCTTCTTCCTTGCTCTTGATCAGTTGCTCAAGAGCATCATCTGCAAGATCTTCATCGCTGGATAGATCAATGTGCTCTTCTCGCAGAATGGCAGCAGCAGTCAATGTCTGATCAGTATATTTGATGATTTTCTTTTTCTTGTTCATCTTCTTGGAGATGCGTGATTGATCTTCAGACTGCACACTGTCTTCAGGAGGTGCAGTGGCTAGTGGCTTTGCACGTGAAGCTTTTGGAGGAGCAACTGATCTTGAAGCCTTAGCCTTCTTTGGCTTCGTGGCTTTGGAGTAGGAGCAGGGCTTCATCGATGTCGATGTCATCATCGAATGATCCACTTTGGCACCTTGGACTGAGATGTGAGTGATTAGGCCATCAAGGTTGTAGAAAGGACCGATGACATTGGGTTCTGCATCATGGGAGCCGTCAGCACGGGGAGCAGAGGGACCAGGGTTGAAGTCTAATCCCAATGACTTCTTGTTTTCCTTGGCCGATGCCTTTGAATACTGAAAGTTTCGCTTGAAGAGATTATTGTCACGACACCAGAGCAATGACGATGGGTCGGCATTTTCAGGCTGAGGTCCACGGACCATACAAGGATAGAAACCTTGTGCAATAGCTTTAGCTCTGTTCTTGGGTGGAAGGCCTCAAAAGAGAATATCACCCCAAGGACTTTTGATAGCATTCTTCTCAGCGTATTCCAGGGTCATGAACTTGTATTTGAACCATTATTCAGCCCAATATCATCGAATCCATTGGGTTCGTGTCTTGCGCTGATTATAATTCTCTTCAGGATCTGTTTTGTAAAGCTCTACGAGGTCATCAGGCAAATCTTTTGATGTTCCCTCACGATGCTATCTGCCACCCTTCCTTACTGATTTCTCTGCAGCCATGAACTTCAAACTGAATGGCTTCAACATGTTCAAAGGCTTCAAAAGCTTTAAACTTGTGGACAAACAGAATCGGCCGGAGAGTAAATGTGATGTTTGTAAGAATTCTGCAAGCGAATGCGCACTATGAGAACCAAGGATTCTCCCACGGACATGTACCGTGACAGCATTAGAGATGCGAGGAAGGGAAGAGGTCATATGCATTCTCGTAAGATTTTGAAGATAAATCAGTTTGAAGACATTGACCTCATGATGCGAAGACATTCACTTATACGTTGAGAGTTGGTTCCAGATTTGTACGAATCCGTGAATAGGTACAAGTGAGGAATCTAACTAGATATGAAGCTTAAGTGAATATACTAGGCAGTATGAGATGCAGACAGAATAGACCTAACATTGTATAGGCAGAAACCAACTTTGGTAAACAGGATGAATCTTTGAGGATCAAAAAGATTGGTAAAAATAGAGTTATATTTACCACACGAAGAACTGCTAGATGGGATGAGTAGGAGACCGAGCAGTTCAATCCACCGTGCCCTAACTTGGCGACGGAGGACAGCTACGCCGGCGGCGGAGAGGACGATGATCGCGGCCAGCGTGAGGACGGCGTCGGAGAAGTCACGGCAGCTAAGCGCTTCGTCGCCGGTGTCGTCGCGAGCTAGTGGTGGCGCTAGGGTTTTGACGAGGTGGAGAGGTGGAAGAAGGTTTTCTTTACAGCAGGGGACATGTATTTATAAGGAGGTGTGCGGAACAACACAATTACTCAGGTGCCCCTGGCAGTTCACATCTGAGGGGTACGTGGCAAGCATGCAACATACTCAGAGCTGTCCCACGTTCCCACGCCCTCTAGGTTTGTCGGATGGTCGTTCCGGCTTCTCCGGATTTCAAACAATAAGGATGAATCATTTAAAAAAGTCTTAATGTTTGTCTCTGTGTCTTCTGCTGACAAGGACGCAGAGAAGACATTCGACAGTTTCAATAGAATGCATATGATTTGGATAGATAGAGTTTGAGGTAGAAAGCATAGAGAGATTAGGGTCCGATCACATTCACTTAGTTCAAAAGATTCAACTAGGAAGACATAGCTATAAGTGAATGTTGTAGAGGACTGAACACTAGTATATATATATCAGAAAGCAATCAAATCAGCATAGTGAAGAAAATCATGAAGATAAGTTGAACTTTGAAGACAAACCAAATGTGAAGACATAGCTAAAATAACGCCATGAGTGAAACACTTCAAACAGAGAAATTTGGTGGTGGTGTTACCCACCGTATAGGAAGTATTAGACCGGCACACGGCGCACAATTATCGTGGCGCTCAAGTCAAATTCCATGTTAATGTATTCACACTCGAATGTAAGTCTGCATTGATTGAAGATATACTTTACTTCGTGTGTTGCACATCTAAGTCATCAACATGCATAAGTGTTAGGATGTGTGCCTGATCACAGGACATTTGAGGATTCCAAGATATTTAGCTCACAATGTAACTTGCAAAACCTTTTCTCATCCAAGGGCTTTGTGAAGATATCTGCCAATTGTTCTTCAGTGTTGACGTGAATGATGTCAATATCCTTTTTCATGACATGATCTCTGAGAAAGTGATGACAAATTTCAATGTGCTTTGTCTTCGAGTGCTGGACTGGATTGTTGGCAATCTTGATGGCGCTTTCGTTGTCGCAGAAGAGAGGTACTTGTTTCAGATTGATGCCATAGTCCTTGAGAGTTTGCTTCATCCATAGAAGCTGAGCGCAGACAAGATCCAAAGAACAATGTATTCAGATTCAGCAGTTGAGAGTGATACACAGTTCTGCTTCTTTGAAGACCAACAGACAAGTGATCGTGCCAGAAAGTGACATGTGCCTGATGTAGACTTGTGATCCACCTTGTCACCAGCATAATCAGCATCCGAGAATCCAACCAAATCAAATTCTGAGCCCTTTGGATACCATAATCCGAGCGTTGGGGTGTGAGCCAAATATCGAAGAATTCGCTTCACCGCTAAGTGATGCGATTCCTTTGGTGCCGCTTGGAATCGAGCACACATACAAACACTAAGCATAATATCTGGCCTAGATGCACATAGGTAAAGTAAGGAACCAATCATGGAGCTGTATACCTTTTGATCAAATTCTTTACCATTGTCGCCGGGACCCGGATGGTGTTTGGTCGGCATTGGCGTCGTGTAACCTTTGCAATCTTGCATTCCAAACTTCTTCGCACAATCTTTGAGGTATTTTTCTTGAGATATGAAGATGCCATTCCTTTGTCGATTTAATTTGAAGACCAAGGAAGAACTTCAGCTCACCCATCATGGACATCGATATTGCTCTTGCATCATGTATCCAAACTCATCATATATTTCTGGTTGGTGCAGCCAAGATAATGTCATCCACATATATTTGGCACACAAACAGTTCACCATCATATGTCTTCGTGAAGAGTGTTGGATCGAGGATCCAGTTTGAAGCCTTTGCTCTTCAGGAAGTCTTTGATCGTATCATACCAAGCGCGAGGAGCTTGTTTGAGGCCATACAGTGCTTTGTTTAGCTTGTACACCATATCAGGATGTTTTGGATCTTCAAAGCCAGGTGGTTGAGCGACGTATACTTCTTCTTCAATCTTGCCGTTGAGAAATGCACTCTTCACATCCATTTGATATAGCAAGATGTTGTGGTGGTTAGCGTAGGCTAGCAGTATGCGAATAGCTTCAAGCCTAGCCATAGGAGCAAATGTTTCATCGAAGTCAATTCCTTCAACTTGAGTATATCCTTGAGCCACAAGTCGTGCTTTGTTTCTGACGACTTGACCATGCTCATCTTGCTTGTTTCGATATATCCATTTTGTGCCAATAATGTTATGCTTGCGAGGGTCAGGACGCTTGACAAGTTCCCAAACATTGTTCAGCTTGAACTGTTGAAGTTCTTCTTGCATAGCTTGTATCCATTCAGGTTCCATAAAGGCTTCACTACTTTTTGGGTTCGATATTGACACAAAAGAAGTGTCCATGTAAATTTGCTAACTGTGTTGCTCTTGGCGAGTAAGTGGACCAGTGCATTGATGCTATCAATTATCTTCTCAATTTGTACTTCATTTGCGACTCGAGGATGAATTGGACGAAGACTTTGCTCTTGCTGATCATTGTCATCATTGGGAGGATTATCTTTAGACGAGCATTGTCTTCAAAGTTGGTTAGGTGCGAAATGATAAGTTCCTCTTCGTGCTGTGCTTGAAGGCATGATTTCTCCAGTTCCCATCACTTGATAGATTCATCATGGAGCTTCGTCTAGTGTACTTGGCAGGAGCTCTCTTTGTGAACCATTGGTTTCATCAAATCGCGCGTCCACAGCTTCGACGTTTTTGTAGAGATAGAGGTTGAAGACTCAGAAGAGTGCGAGTCCTTTCCAGAATCGAGCATGAAGCCTTCATGAGCTTTAGGTGCAAATTTCGACTTGTGATGGGGATCCTTGATCCAGCACCTAGCCCCAAATACTCTGAAGTAGCTGACATTTGGCTTCTTGCCAGTAAGGAGCTCATAGGATGTTTTGTTCAAAAGCTTATGGATGTAAACACGGTTGATGACGTGACATGTTGTATCAATAGCTTCAGGCCAGAACTTTCTTGGTGTCTTGTACTCGTCGAGCATTGTTCGAGCCATCTCAATGAGGGTTCTGTTCTTGCGCTCTACGATGCCATTTTGCTGAGGTGTGTATGGAGCAGAGAACTCATGAGTGATTCCCATTGTATCCAGATAAAGATCAAGTCCGGTGTTCTTGAATTCAGTGCCATTATCACTTCTGATATGCTTGATCTTGACGCCATAATTGGTCATGGCTCGATTGGCGAAGCGTCTAAAGACATCTTGTACTTTAGTCTTGTAGAGAATTATGTGCACCCATGTATATCTTGAGTAGTCATCAACAATGACGAAGCCATAGAGACAAGCAGTTGTTGTGAGGGTAGAGTAGTGAGTAGGGCCAAATAAGTCCATGTGTAACAGCTCGAAGGGTTGAGATGTCGTCATGATTGTCTTCGACGGGTGCTTTGCCCTAGTCATCTTTCCAGCTTCGCAGGCACCACACAAATGATCCTTCTTGAACTTGACATCCTCGATGCCTATGACATGCTTCTTCTTGGCGAGTGTGTGTAAGTTCCTCATGCCAAGATGCCCCAACCTCCGATGCTAGAGCCAAGATTCAAGCTTTTGCGGAAGACATACGGCAAGTCGTGGACCTCTTGAGAAATCTACCATGTATAGATCATCTTTCCGATACCCTTCAAAGACTAGAGACTTGTCGATTCCATTAGTACAAGGCAGCGATATTTTCGAATAGCACAACCATGTTCAAGTCACAAAGCATTGAGATGCATACATTAAGTTGAAACCTAGGGATTCAACAAGCATCACTTTATCCATGTGTTGATCCTTTGAGATTGCAACTCTACCTAGACCCAATACCTTGCTTTTACCAAAGTCAAGAAATGTGATGTGACTCTTGTCCGATGGGCGTAAGGTTGAGTCCATGAGAAGACTTTGATCACCAAATATATGATTAGTGCATCCGTTGTCCATAATCCATTACGAAGCATGAGGTGTCATACCCTCTGATGCAGTTAGGGGATAGGCTTCACCAAGAGTATTGTGAAGCATAAACATTTGACGGGCAAGAGGATTATTGAAGCTCGAGATCAAGATTAGGACTGATAGGATGAATGGCAAACAATTCAGAACAATATACATAGTGAGACCATTTGGGCATTTGATCTTGCGCCCTACAAGATGTTTTAGGTCCCCAAAGAATATCATCGACGCCTTTGATTTTCGGGCCGAGACCCTTTAATTCTTCTTAACCACCCACATCTTGAGGGTGGCTTAGAAGCAATGAGTCTAAGTGCAGATCATCGAGAACTTCGCTTTGGAGCCCTAGAAAATAGCCTTGCAGGAGATGAATGATACTCATATGAATAAGCAGAAAAGTTCTTAGTTCTATGAACATAGCGGTTTGAAGACACACGCTCATATTCATAAATTTGAGTATGATTTCCCTGCAAAACATTGGCGTTAGGGTGACTCAGGTGAGTCCTCTGTCTGTTTGAGGCCTTTGGACCATATGACGCCTTAGGCCTGGGGTTTGTCTTCATCCCAGGTGGTGTCATGATCACATTCACTGGAAGATTCTCAAGACAACTTTTGGGAACCCAGATCTTCTTCATAGGTGGTCCATTCCTGCAGTTAGTACCAATATACCTGGCAAACACTTCACCATTCTGATTTTTGAACAGTTTATAGTTTGCATCAAAGGATTCATCAATGATAATAGGATTAGCACAGTAAAGCCAGATAAGATGGATGGATCCATCGAAGGTCCCTTTGCAGCAACCCATGTGGTTTTGGGATACTTTCAGGCTTCCAAAGAGGAACCATCAACATTCATTTTCCTCTCGAACCCAACACCCTCTTTCCTAGGGTTTCGGTTCGAGAATCTGCTTTTGAGGACATCGCAAAGTGTCGATGTCCTTTCGCACTTTTATACATCCTGTTTCAAGCAATGTCTTCAACCTAGCATTTTCATTAGCAATAGTAGTGATATCCTCCGCAGAGGGGTTAGTTACCACATCAGTAGTTGAAGACAATGCAACAGTAGCAGCAGCTTGAACATTCAAAGCAGAGGTAGCGATATCACGCTCAAGGCATTTTAGACATGGTGGTTCAAATCCATCTGAAGGGGCTGATCTGCTTGAGCGCAAGTGACCCATTCTCTTTTGAAGATCTTCATGAGCCGCTCTCAATTTCTCAAGCTCTTGCTTCCTTTGAAGATAATCATAGGAGAGCTTTTCATGAGTGGTTGAGAGCGATTCATGGCGACTTTCAAGTTCTTGGTACTTAGCATGAAGATTGTTTATGTCTTCAACTAAGGACGTGAGCGTGTCATTTCAGCGTCCAACAGGTCATCGCTTTTGTCTAACAGTTTTTGAGTATGTTCCATAGCTTTTTGTTGTTCGGTTGCAATTTTAGCAAGTGTTTTGTAGCTGGGCTTGGATTCACAATCGAGTCATCTTCACTTGATATTTGAAAGTAAGCATCACGTGATTTTACCTTGGCACCACGTGCCATGAAGCGATAGGTGGGAGCAGGGTCGTCCTTGTCATCGCTTCAGCGGTGGTGTGGAAGTCATTGTCTTCATTGTTGAAGATGGACTTGGCAACATAGGCGTGTGGCTAGAGCGGACTTGCAACACCGGGTCGGACTCCTCTCGGACTCCACCTCCGCCTCCTCGAAGCATCTCCTCCTCTGAATCCATTTCCTTGCCAACAAAAGCACGAGCCTTGCGGATGAGCTCTTCTTATGAGATGAAGACTTTGATGAGGACTTGGAAGAAGACTTTGAAGATTTCTTCTTCTTCTTGTCATCGAATCATATTCCTTGCTCTTCTTCTTCTTCTTCTTATTGTCCCACCGTGGACACTCGGATATATAGTGTCCGGTTTCTTGCACTTGTGACATGTTCTCTTCTTGTGGTCATGAGTGGAAGCTTCATCATTTCTTGAGCTAGATCGTGAAGACTTTACTCAAGCCCTTCTTCTTAGTGAACTTCGGAACTTCTTCACAAGCAAAGCAAGTTCCTTTCCAATGTCTTGGGATCATCGAACTGCAATGATTCTTCTTGGATGAGGAAACAACTTTTGCCTTCAAAGCGAAGTTCGTCCATAGTTGGGACCATAGATATCTCTTTTCTCGAAAGCTAGAACTCATGTGTGTTGAGCCTCTCAAGTATATCGACGGATCGAGTGTCTTGAAGTCGGGCGTTCTTGTATCATGAGGGCAAGGGAGTCAAAGGAGCTGTCAAGTGATCTCGAGAGTGTCTTGACAATTTCATGCTTGGTAATCTCGGTGGCGCCGAGAGCACGAAGCTCATTTGTGATGTCGGTGAGACGATCAAACGTGAGCTGGACATTTTCATTGTCGTTTCTCTTGAAGCGGTTGAAGAGGTTGCGAAGAACACCGATCCTTTGATCTCTCGGGTTGAGACGCCTTCGTTGACCTTGGATAGCCATCCAGCACTAGCTTCGACGTTCAGAGCACTCACACGGCCATATCTGTCCTTTGGTCGATGACCACGATAATGTACTTGGCGCTTGAGTCCAGCTTGAATGAACTTCTTGACATCGGCGGGGTGACACCTTCACCAGCTTTTAGGAACGCCGTTCTTGACGACATACCAGAGGTCGACATCAATGGCTTCAAGATGCATGCGCATCTTATTCTTCCAGTAGGGATATTCAGTTCCATCAAACACGGGGCAAGCAGCGGAGACTTTGATTATCCCCGCGATCGACATAGCTAAAACTCCGGAGGTTAAATCAATCACACGTAACAAGGAGTACCTTGCTCGATACCAATTGAAAGTGCTAGTTATCGACTAGAGGGGGGTGAATAGGCGATTTTTATGAAAGTCTTCTAAACGTGGAAGTTTCAAAGACAAACATTAGAATTGACCTACTTGATATGCAGCGGAAGATAGACTACAACAAGCAAACCATAGTCAAGTATACAAAATTGTGAAAGTACAAATACTAATAGCAGCTTAGTAGTAAGGATCAGGATGGAAGATAGTATGAAGCCAACCAATGATAGTGGTCAAGCAATGAAGTCAAACAGGTACGACAAATAGGCAATGACTTCATGAAGACAAACTCTAAGTAAAGGGAGGGAGAGGATAGAACCAGTCACTTGTTGAAGACACGGGATTTGTTGGACCAGTTCCAGTTGCTATGACAAGCTATGCGTGCAGTTAGGGAGGCTGAGATTCAACTCGAGAAGACCGCGTCTTCACCTTATTCCCTTGAGCTAAGGACACACAGTCCTTGCCCAATCACTCTGTAAGTCTTCAAGGTAGACTTCGAACCTTCACAGACTTCGTTCACCGCGATCCACAATGACTCTTGGATGCTCGAGCGCGACGCCTAACCGGCCGGAGGATTCACAGTCCTCAAGTGTAATAAGTCTTGAGTCACGAGACAGAAAGACTTCATGATGCCTAACACTCTTTGGCTCTGGGTGTTTGGGCTTTGTCCTCGCAGGGATTTTTCTCTGTCAAAGGCTTCGAGGTGGGTTGCTCTCAAACGACAAAAGTCGTGCACTAACTCTGAGCAGCCACCAATTTATGGTGTAGGGGGTGGGCTATTTATAGCCACTAGGCAACCCGACCTGATATGTCCGAATGACCCTGGGTCACTAAGGAACTGACACGTGTTCCAACGGTCAGATTTCAAACAAACACGGCAACTTCACTTCGGCTACAAGAAAAGCTGACTCATCCAGCTCTGGATAAGATTTTCTCTCATTGTCTTCGCTCGAAGACATAGGATTTGGGTTGAGCATCACTTGATCATTCGACTTTGTTCACTTGGACCCCACTTAACGATGCGGTGGTTCCTATGACTCAACAACGAAGAAAAGGAAACAACGAAACGACCACGATCTTCGTGCTCCATAGTCTTCACTCAATGTCTTCTCATGTCATAGTCTTCAATATAAATATCTTCACATACCACCATTGTCGTCAATGTCTTCACACATTTTTAGGGGTCATCTCCGGTAGGTAAACCGAATCAATGAGGGACACTACCTGTGTTATCCTGCAATTCTCACAAACACATTAGTCCCTCAACCAAATTTGTCGTCAATACTCCAAAACCAACTAGGGGTGGCACTAGATGCACTTACACTCTTACTGATTTACCACTATCGTTTTGGGGTTATGCTTTAGAGACTGTTGCATTCACGTTAAATAGGGCACCATCGAAATCCGTTGAGACGACGCCTTATGAACTGTGGTTTGGCAAGAAACCAAATTTGTCATTTCTTAAAGTTTGGAGTTGCGATGCTTATGTGAAAAAGCTTCAACCTGATAAGCTTGAACCCAAATCGGAGAAATGTGTCTTCATAGGATACCCAAAGGAAACTGTTGGGTACACCTTCTATCACAAATCCGAAGGCAAGACATTCGTTGCCAAGAATGGATCCTTTCTAGAGAAGGAGTTTCTCTCGAAAGAAGTGAGTGGGAGGAAAGTAGAACTTGATGAGGTAACTGTACCTGCTCCCTTATTGGAAAGTAGTTCATCACAGAAACCGGTTCCTGTGACACCTACACCAATTAGTGAGGAAGCTAATGATATCAATCATGAAACTTCAGATCAAGTTAATACTGAACCTCGTAGGTCAACCAGAGTAAGATCCGCACCAGAGTGGTACGGTAATCCTATGCTGGAGGTCATGTTACTTGACCAAGGTGAACCTATGAACTATGAAGAAGCGATGGTGAGCCCAGATTCCACAAAATGGCTTGAGGCCATGAAATCTGAGATGGGATCCATGTATGAGAACAAAGTGTGGACTTTCGTTGACTTGCCCGATGATCGAAGCCATTGAGAATAAATGGATCTTCAAGAAGAAGACTGACGTTGACGGTAATGTTACTGTCTATAAAGCTCGACTTGTTGCAAAAGGTTTTCGACAAGTTCAAGGGATTGACTACGATGAGACTTTCTCACCGTAGCGATGCTTAAGTCTGTCCGAATCATGTTAGCAATTGCTGCATTTTATGATTATGAAATTTGGCAAATGGATGTCAAAACTGCATTCCTGAATGGATTTCTGGAAGAAGAGTTGTATATGATGCAACCAGAAGGTTTTGTGGATCCAAAGGGAGCTAACAAAGTGTGCAAGCTCCAGCGATCCATTTATGGACTGATGCAAGCCTCTCGGAGTTGGAATAAACGTTTTGATAGTGTGATCAAAGCATATGGTTTTATACAGACATTTGGAGAAGCCTGTATTTAGAAGAAAGTGAGTGGGTGCTCTGTAGCATTTCTGCTATTATATGTGGATGACATATTGCTGATTGGAAATGATATAGAATTTCTGGATAGCATAAAAGGATACTTGAATAAAACTTTCTCAATGAAAGACCTCGGTGAAGCTGCTTACATATTAGGCTCAAGATCTATAGAGATAGATCAAGACACTTGATAGGTGTCGGTGTCAAAACCGGCGGATCTCGGGTAGGGGGTCCCGAACTGTGCGTCTAGGCGGATGGTAACAGGAGACAAGGGACACGATGTTTACCCAGGTTTGGGCCCTCTTAATGGAGGTAAAACCCTACGTCCTGCTTGATTGATATTGATATTGTGGATGTTTACAAGAGTGGATCTACCACGAGATCAAGGAGGCTAAACCCTAGAAGCTAGCCTATGGTATGATTGTAAGGGTTGTTGTGATTGTTGTCCTACGGACTAAAGCCATCCGGTTTCTATAGACACCGGAGAGGGCTAGGGTTACATAGAGTCGGTTAAAATGGTAGGAGATCTACATATCCGTATCACCAAGCTTGCCTTCCACGCCAAGGAAAGTCCCATCCGGACACGGGGGGAAGTCTTCAATCTTGTATCTTCATAGTCTTGGAGTCCGGTCGATGATGATAGTCCGGCAAATGATAGTTCGGCTGATGATGGTAGTCCGGCTATCCGGACACCCCTAATCCAGACTCCTCAAGAGCCCTGAACCAGGCTTCAATGACGATAAGTCCGGCGTGTATATTGCTTGGCATTGCAAGGCGGGTTCTTCCTCCAAATGATAGAAGATTGTGAACACCAGGATAGTGTCCGCTCGCAAAATAAATTCCACATTCTACCGTAGAGAGATAATAATATATACACAAGCTCAATCTGCGGACGTTTTACGTGGCATGACGTCATACCACCACCAAGCCATTACTCAAATTGTTTTTACTCTACCACCTCAAGCACATTTAGCGAAGCGGTTTCTTTGCACGTCTTGTCGAGCGTAGATCGTGTTTCCCCTTAATCCGGATTCTCATCAATACGGGCGTGGGTAACCCAACCGCGCCCATTCGCCACGCCCCCTCTATCGAAGGCGAGTTCCAAACGGTCACGGAGACGGCTCTTGGTATTCTCCCTCTTTATAACGGGACCAAGGCTCGTTTCTTTTTCTTTAATCCACCATCGAATCTTCCCCACGCTCCAAGTTCCAGCACCTAGAGCTCCAGATTCGAGCGCTTTTGGACCTTCAACAATGTCCGGTTCCGACCTCCAGGGCCGGTGGATTCCCTCCTCCGTCACGGAGGAGGACGTGCTAAAGCTGCGGGATGCCAAGTACCTGTCTTACGAGATTTCGCACACAGTTGCCCGCCAAGGGCAGGCCATCCCCACCCCGAGCCCGGCGAGTATGTCGTCTTCGTTTCCCACCCCGTCGAGTTTAGGCTTCGATGGATCCTTTTGTGAGAGGGCTCATGTTTTACTATGGGTTGGAATTCCATGACTGGCTCCGAGTCCATCCTCCATATATCCGCATTTATTGTCATCTGCGAAGCCTTCCTCCGCGTCACCCACACTTTGGCCTGTGGTGAAGACTTTCAATGTGGCGCCAAGATGATCGAGGGGTCAGCGGAGTGTGGCGGGCGGCCATAAGTAGGAGGGCCGATGCCCGTGGCCCGCCGGCTCCTTCCAAGAGGAGCTCGGCTGTGGCAGCAAGAGTGGTTCTATATTACCGTTCGAGGGGCGCGGACAAAAGCCGCCGCCCTATTCCGCCGGGACCTCCACGACGATTGATGTCGTGGGTCAACCAAGGAGCTCAACGGGGCCGTCAAAGGACGTGCCCCTCTTGCGGGCCGGATTCGAGATCTCTTAACGAGGGAGATCGATATGGTGGTGGTGATGCAGGTTATGCTAATTAGGCGTCTCTGCCCTACAAACGCCGTCCTCTCCGGCTATGGGAGTTCAATCCGAGTGCCCACGGATTCTTCAACACTTCATGGGTATGACACCGGAGATGTATAACTTATTCTTTGGATCGCAAGAGGTGCGTCCGAATTGACCGAGGATCTGGACTAAGCTGCAATCGCCCGATACTCAAGTAAGTAGTTCCAAGTCCGGACATACCGTTTGTTTGCCTTTCAATGATCCGCCTTATGACCGATCTCCTTCTACACAGGAGTGGATAGCGGAAGCAAAATTAATCTGATGTCGGCCCCCCCCGAGACCGCGCGGATCCGTGGCTGGTCCGGATCTTTGGAGGTTGCGCCGGAGGAAAGCGAAGGGAAAGCAGAAAGCTACTTGCTCGCCTAAGGAGGCTTTTGAGCGAGGGGATCGAGAATCCCTCCTACCAAGGGGGGAAGAGGACTGCCTCAGAGGACCGGGAAAAAAGCCCTAAGCGGGGAAGAAATCTTCGCCGAGGGTCCTGCGTCAGGGAAGCCCCGGCGCACATCTCCTCAATGAGCCAGCCCTCCAACGAGCTGTAAGTAGAAAGAAAGGAGTTTTATAATAAGGGACATCCCTATTTATGCTTCGAGGATAACAAAAGTTTTACCTTGTAGTTCGGATCTCCGTCCCTTCGCAGATGAGCTCGTCTTGAGGGACCTTCATCCGGAGATGATAGAGAGCGAGACGCCCCGTCCGGCGCCGTTGGATAGGGCGGACGAGCTGAAGTGTAAATCACGGAGGAGCCCCGAGTGTGGCAAAGCGGATAGTTCGGCACCAAGCGGTGTACGGTGAAGGATCTGCTTGAGAAGGCGTCTATCTCAGAAGATCAGCATGCATTGATGAGCGTGGTGATTGAAAGGATTTCGTCCGCCGAAGGCGGGTTGCATGATGCCGTCAAGAGTTTACTGGCGGGGTTTGAGGTATGTAAAAATGACACACCTTTTAACAGTTTTGCATATAGAATGTGCCCTGTATAGATAGTAGCCCCTGAGACTCGGTAGGTTGTCGATATCTACAGCGTGCCGAGGATCAAAATTGCAGGTTTTAAATTCCTGTTGTGCCTATGCAGGTGGCGGGTCTTCCGGGGGCCAGCCGGACTTATGGAGTTGCTGAACTAAAGCGGCAACTCGATGTGGCGGATGAAGACATCGCTGATCAACAAAGCGACTTGATGAGTCGCAAGGTAAGTGTTTCTTGCATGACACATGGTAAGGGAGCGAAGCCAACTCCTTACAAAATTTGCGTGAAATGCAGATAGTGCCGCTGCCGTGGAGAGTCTTCGGGCCGAACTTGCTCAAGCCAAGGAGCAGGCTAGAAGGAGTGATGCGGCAGCCTCGAAGGCGGCCGAGGAGTTAGCGGCGAAAAGGCCACACATCACGGAGCAGGAAGAGGTAGCCAAAATGGTTGTGAAGTTAAAAGAGGCTACCGACCGCAATGAGGCTCTTGGGAAGGAGCGCCTAGCGGGGCAAGAAGACCTGCGGAAGGCCACCGCTGAAACCAAGAATGCCCGCTCTGCAATGCGGGCCATTAAGGAAGAGCTGCGCCGGGCCGGGAGATTGTAGCTAGCAAGCCTTTTACGCTGCGCCAAGTTTCACGGATTCAAAATATGCTCACTGGGCCAACTGTGGTGTCCGGAGGACCTTATATGGACTTAGCAGCGAGTGCAGCGGATGCTTGCAGCATTTTCGCCGGAAGGATCACCGAGACGGAAGAGCTGTTTTGGTCTCAATTCCATAGTCCGGGCGTTCGCTTCGCTGACCGATCGTTTGGCTGAGTGGGCTAAGCTAAATAGGTTGTCCGGCTTGCTATGGCGGATATAGTGGCCCATATCCGGCGGATAGGCCCCACCAAGAGTTATTTTGGCTTATTGCAGCAATTTCTTGGGGCGGTGCCGCATATCAAAGCGATAAGCGGTCGGCCTGCATAGAGGGTGCGCGGATGGCGCTCGCCGTGTAAAGACACATTGACGAGAGATGGATGCCACCGCTGTTGCGACCCGGGTTCGGATAATAACCGCTGCCCGCCGAGCACTATTTTGGCGGTGCTGCTGGTGCTTGTGTAATAGAGTCGCAGTGCTCGAAAAATGTTACGTTCGAATGAACGTTTACATGATGTAAAAACGATTTTTATGATGTAAGGGCCTTTTATACTTGTGCGTTCAAGTAATAGAATATCTCCTTTGCGGCCGTTCATGTATACGTATGTATAACCCGAAGATGGCGCTCGTCGGCTTCAGCCCCCACGCACAAGGTGCGGGGTGTTCGCAAAAATAGCGCGTTTTCACACTTAATCCGGCGTCTCGGTCCTGTAAAGGAGGTGGTAGCGTAGCAAACGAGGCAACCGGACTATAATGCTTTATCACTTTCACTTAGCCATGGAGTTCGAGGGTGGGGCTACGACATAGCCCTGGGGCACCGTGCTCTCGAATTGGGCGCGTAGATGTGCTGGCCGAAACGGCCCTTCACAAAGCGGAGGAATCCTAAACATTCCCAAGGTCGATCGAGTGGTTGACCAGTCTCTCGCAGTATCATGACAGTCAGTTTTCGGCTTTCTCTCTCGAGGTGCTCGCCCGGCCGGCCGGGGCACAATCGCAGAGTTCTCCGAGCCGCGTTAGCCGATGATACGGAACGTAAGGCAGCAAAACACGTGAGCCGGGCAAACCCAACATTTGACCAAAGACATGATTCGTAGCTGATGCATATAAGGCCTAACTCGAGGCGCGAACACTCCCAAGGTGTTCGGTCTTTATAATAGCGGGCAAAACAAAGCCCTAAGCCCCTTGTGTCCAGTGCGGGCAGGTTCTCTTGGCTCGGCCGATGCCAAAACGCCAGCCTCCACTCTGGTTATCTTGAAAAACCAGGGGATTATAGCAACAAGAGACAGAAGAAAGGTTTACGTAGGGTCTTAGTCTCAAAAGAGTCCTTACAACGGGTCCCTCTGCACGTCTGCGCTGTGTCTCCGTTGTGCGTGTCACGGGCGGTGTGCACGTTGTTCATCTGTAAAAAGAGAGGAACTTGGTTGGAAAAGAAATCGTGCAAGAAAGTGCATAAAAATTGAAATATTGATTAAGAAAGCTGAGCCTATGCTAGCTCATTATGGCTTGTATGTGCAAACCCTCGTGAGGGGGTGTGCGGCTAGGTAGCCCCTAGCTTATTTATTCCGGACTTGTCCAGCCGTGTCCGGGGTCTCCGGCGACCCTGTAATGAAACGATGCCACGTGGACCGGGCATTTTAAACGTAAGAGACGCGGAATGTGGTATTGTATTGAAGCGGACGAGAGCTTCCCGTCCGGTGGTGCTTGATAGCTGGCTTAAGGGCCTGGCGCCGCTCCTTTGAAGGAAGTGCGGCTATGCCGAATTGTAATAGGGTCTATCCCCACTTGCGGATTGTGTCCGAATATAGCAGGTTTAAGTCACTGCCGCCGTCCATCAACACCTGCGTTTAATTGCAGTCCGTCTATTATGGGATCCGATATCGTAGGCGCCTATCCTGCGCTCCGATATACGGACTAATCTGGTGGTCGAAAGTGATTGGTTTTGACATCCAACCTTGGTCCACTGGGGTGGATCGTCCGACACTTGTCTTGGCGAGTGCCGTATTGGCTTTCCGTGTTATCACGTGAAGCGAGTTTACTGTTTTGACTTCTCGAGGAAAGTCCTTTGACTTCCGTGCTCTGCTGCGGTGGGGCTCGTCATTGTCATCGCTTGGCGATCGAGGCCTTGTGTCCGCATTGAGTCTGCGGACTGTTTTAAAACCCAACAATTTCGGTTGGTATGGTTTGCGAGCCTTCCGGGTATCTTGTGGATTTGACATATCCGATCTAAAATTTTGTTTAAATTTGATAGCTCGTCTCTGTTGTCCTTAAGAGGCCATGTTTTATTGTCCGGCGCGAGCTTTTGAATCCGGCGTTGACCGCCGTGCTGTGGGCTTTTTCTTTATTCCGCGCCGATCTTTCCTGCGTCGTGACGTTCCGCTTCCATCTCGATCTCGGATGTACTCGGTCGCTGGTGCTGCATCTTGCTAGCCAGCTGTCTTCTCTGTGCAAAAGCGTCATGAGGCTTGTTAGCGCGGCCATTGTTCTTAGCTTCTCTTGGCGAGGTGTCTGGCGAGCCATTCGTCTCGAACGTTGTGTTTAAAAGCTGCTAAGGCTTGCGTCCGGACAATCGACTATTTGGTTCTTTTGGTAAGGAACCTGTTCCAGAATTCTTGCTGACTCTCCGGGCTGTTGGGTTATATGACTCAGTCGTCGGATCCTGAGGGCGGACATAAGTCCCTTGAAAATTTGCTCTAAACGCGTCCTCAAGCTCTTCCCAACTTCCAACATGTTTTCGGGAGGCTTTTGAGCCAATGCCGAGCTGGCCCTTTGAGCTTGAGGGGTAGGTATTTTATGGCGTGGAGATCGTCTCCTCTAGCCATGTGTATGTGTAGTATGTAGTCTTCTATCCGCACTCAAAGGTCTCATTGTGCCGTCGTATGCCTCTATGTTTATGGGTTTAAACCTGCTGGAAATTCATGATCCAAAGACCTCATCGGTGAAACATAGCGGGTGTCTGGCGCCTCAGATTTGGGTGTGCCGCTGTCTTGAACGCTTGTCGTGGTATGTTGCCTCTGGGGTCCTCTTTTTGGCCCGTAGATGGACCTATTTGGGCCATCCGTTTTACCAGATTACAATTAGCTTGTGTGCAGCCCGCTTGTCGCTTTGGGCACGTCGTCGACCGTCTATCCGCCAGCGGCCTCTTTGTTTTTTGACCGTGAAGGCTCGATGGCTTCCTCGTCAAATTCTAGCAGCAACTTGCGCTTGGGTAGCTCTTAGTTTGATGGCCATTGCCATATTTGTCTGCGGTCTTGAATACTTTGCTCCACTTCATTACGAGCGTGTCTTCGCTGTTTTGAGCTTCGCTTTCGCCTTCTTCAAACCTCTTGCAGGTGGCGACTAGTTTTTTGCGTATGTTCTTATGCTCGTGTTGTGGCGGACTGTTGATTGCTTCGTAAAGGGGTTGATTATCCGGCTCGTCTGTTCGTCGTCACCGGCTTGCCCTGCTCTATCGCTGGTCGTTAGGAAGGCTGCTTTGATCGGCGCGGACTTGGGCGGCGCTTGCGTCGCCGTTTTGGTTCTTTATCGGCGAGATTATCCTCTGCCGTGTCCCGTTGTTCCTCGTTATCGCTTTCCTTCGGGTGTCCACCATGTATACGTCGTATGACGAGGTGGTCTTCGGGTCCTGTAGGCACTTTGGTTCTTGGTAGTCTCCGCATCGCCGTCCATACCGCCGATGTCTTGGTCGTCGTAGTCGAGTATGTCGGTTAAATTGTCGACGGTGGCTACGAAGTGGGTGGTGGGTGGATCTGAATTTCTTCGTCATCCGCGTCCCAACCATCCCGGCCGTAGTTCGCCGAGGCTCTCTGAATAGCGAGAGATGCTTCAATGAGTTTATGATGTCGCGGAAGGGCGAGTCTGAAAGATGTCCGCAGCGGTGAATTCCATGATCGGCGCCAATCGGATTCGACGGCTCGGGCGCGGGAGGTTCGAGTCCAGCAGGAGTCCGCACCTCGAGTCATGGGCTTTATGTGGGACAAGGTAAGTGTTCGGCTCCATCGCCAGTAGAAATTGCGCCTCCGAGGCGGTGTCCAGCCATCCGTCCTCGATTGAGCGATCGGCTCCGGATTATGAGTCGGGCGGATCCGGTGCGGCCTCAAGGTGTTGTCCGCGGCGAGTTAGGTCATGCCCATCGTGACAGCGCGGCGCGCCTTCGGCTGTGGCTCAGATCCATCGAGGATCAAGTCCCGGATATCGGCCGTGAAGTTTAAGCTTCAAACCTGACTGACGGCCAGGGCGTAGCTTCGATCTGCTCCACATGGCCAAGGGAGTTGGCCCGCATCTGGCCGCCGAATCGAAGATCTGTCCGGGAGAAAGGTCTCACCCAGACTACGTCATTGTTGATTGAAGAGGCCATCAAGCCTATCGGTGACGACACGCAGGAACTCTCAATGAAAGCACCAATGTCGATGTCAAAACCGGCGGATCTCGGGTAGGGGGTCCCGAATCGTGCGTCTAGGCGGATGGTAACAGGAGACAAGGGACACGATGTTTACCTGTGTTCGGCCCTCTTAATGGAGGTAAAACCCTCGTCCCGCTTGATTGATATTGATATTGTGGATGTTTACAAGAGTGGATCTACCACGAGATCAAGGAGGCTAAACCTAGAAGCTAGCCTATGGTATGATTGTAAGGGTTGTTGTGATTGTTGTCCTACGGACTAAAGCCATCCGGTTTATATAGACATCGGAGAGGGCTAGGGTTACATAGAGTCGGTTACAATGGTAGGAGATCTACATATCCGTATCGCCAAGCTTGCCTTCCACGCCAAGGAAAGTCCCATCCGGACACGGGGGGAAGTCTTCAATCTTGTATCTTCATAGTCTTGGAGTCCGGTCGATGATGATAGTCCGGCAAATGATAGTTCGGCTGATGATGGTAGTCCGGCTATCCGGACACCCCCTAATCCAGGACTCCCTCAATAGGACTTTCACAAAGCACATACCTTGACAAAGTTTTGAAGAAGTTTAAAATGGATCAAGCAAAGAAAGGGTTCTTGCCTATGTTACAAGGTGTGAAGTTGAGTCGGACTCAATGCCCGACCACTGCAGAAGATAGAGAGAAAATGAAAGATGTTCCCTATGCTTCAGCCATAGGCTCTATCATGTATGCAATGCTGTGTACCAGACCTGATGTGTGTCTTGCTATTAGCCTAGCAGGGAGGTACCAAAGTAATCCAGGAGTGGATCACTGGACAGCGGTCAAGAACATCCTAAAATACCTGAAAGTACTAAGGATATGTTTCTCGTTTATGGAGGTGACAAAGAGCTAGTCGTAAATGGTTACGTCGATGCAAGCTTTGACACTGATCCGGATGATTCTAAATCGCAAACCAGATACGTGTTTACATTGAACGGTGGAGCTGTCAGTTGGTGCAGTTCTAAACAAAGCGTCGTGGTGGGATCTACGTGTGAAGCGGAGTACATAGCTACTTCGGAAGCAGCAAATGAAGGAGTCTGGGTGAAGGAGTTCATATCCGATCTAGGTGTCATACCTAGTGCATCGGGTCCAATGAAAATCTTTTGTGACAATATCGGTGCAATTGCCTTGGCAAAGGAATCAGATTTCACAAGAGAACCAAGCACATCAAGAGACGCTTCAATTCCATCCGGGACCAAGTCCGTGGGGAGACATAGAGATTTGCAAGATACATACGGATCTGAATGTTGCAGAATCCGCTGACTAAGCCTCTTCCACGAGCAAAACATGATCAGCACCAAAACTCCATGGGTGTTAGAATCATTACTGTGTAATCTAGATTATTGACTCTAGTGCAAGTGGGAGACTGAAGGAAATATGCCCTAGAGGCAATAATAAAGTTATTATTTATTTCCTCATATCATAATAAATGTTTATTATGCTAGAATTGTATTAACCGAAAACATAATGCATGTGTGAATACATAGACAAACATAGTCTCACTAGTATGCCTCTACTTGGCTAGCTCGTTAATCGAAGATGGTTAAGTTTCCTAGCCATGGACATGAGTTGTCATTTGATTAACGAGATCACATCATTAGGAGAATGATGTGATTGACTTGACCCATTCCGTTAGCTTAGCACTTGATCGTTTAGTATGTTGCTATTGCTTTCTTCATGACTTATACATGTTCCTATGACTATGACATTATGCAACTCCCGTTTACCGGAGGAACACTTTGTGTGCTACCAAACGTCACAATGTAACTGGGTAATTATAAAGGTGCTCTACAGGTGTCTCCGAAGGTACTTGTTGGGTTGGCGTATTTCGAGATTAGGATTTGTCACTCCGATTGTCGTAGAGTTATCTCTGGGCCCTCTCGGTAATGCACATCACTATAAGCCTTGCAAGCACTGTGACTAATGTGTTAGTTGCGAGATGATGTATTACGAAACGAGTAAAGAGACTTGCCGGTAACGACATTGAACTAGGTATTGAGATACCGACGATCGAATTTCGGGCAAGTAACATACCCATGACAAAGGGAACAACGTATGTTGTTATGCGGCTTGACCGATAAAGATCTTCGTAGAATATGTAGGAGCCAATATGAGCATCCAGGTTCCGCTATTGGTTATTGACCGGAGACGTGTCTCAGTCATGTCTACATAGTTCTCGAACCTGTAGGGTCCATGCGCTTAAAGTTAGATGACGATCGGTATTATGAGTTTTGTGTTTTGATGTACGAAGGTAGTTCGAGTCCGGATATGATCACGGACATGACGAGGAGTCTCGAAATGGTCGAGACATAAAGATTGATATATTGGAAGCCTATATTTGGATATCGGAAGTGTTCCGGGTGAAATCGGGATTTTACCGGAGTACCGGGGGTTACCGGAACCCCCCCAGGGAAGTAATGGGCCTATTGGGCCTTAGTGGAGAAGAGAGAAGGCAGCCAGTAGGTGGCGCGCGGCACCCCTTGCTCCAGTCCGAATTGGAGCAGGGAAGGGGGCGGCGGCCCCCCTCTCCTTCCTTCTCTCCACCTCCTCCTTCCCCCCTTCTCCTACTCCTACTAGGAAAGGAGGAGTCCTACTCCCGGTGGGAGTAGGACTCCCCCCTTGGCGCGCCCTCCCTGGCCGGCCGCCTCTCCCCCCTTGCTCCTTTATATACGGGCCAGGGGGCACCTCTAGACACAACAATTGATCTCTTGATCTCTTAGCCGTGTGCGGTGCCCCCCTCCACCATATTCCACCGCGATAATATCGTTGCAGTGCTTAGGCGAAGCCCTGCGTCGTTAGCATCATCATCACCGTCACCACGCTGTCGTGCTGACGAAACTCTCCCTCAAAGATCGGCTGGATCGGAGTTCGAGGGACGTCATCGAGCTGAACGTGTGCTGAACTCGGAGGTGCCGTACGTTCGGTACTCGGGTCGGTCGGATTGTGAAGACGTACGACTACATCAACCGCGTTGTGCTAACGCTTTCGCTTTCAGTCTATGAGGGTACGTGGACACACTCTCCCCTCTCGTAGCTATTCATCACCATAATCCAATGTGCGCGTAGGAAAATTTTTGAAATTACTACGTTCCCCAACACTCCCCTCTCGTTGCTATGCATCACCAGATCTTGCGTGTGCATAGGAATTTTTTTGAAATTACTACGTTCCCCAACAGGGAACGAGGATGGGAATACCTCGAGAGAAAAATTTCGCCCACCGGAACTCGCCTCCGCCAAGGAACGCTTGCTCATGATACCAATTTGTCAGGATCTAGCTAGTACAGGATGATAGGTTTAGGGATTTGAAGAAAGGGGATTGGGGAATTTCTCCCAGATCCAGGATATTTGTATTATATATGAGTTTACTTGGCCATCTTGGCAATTCTTATAGGAAAAAATAAAGATGATGACTGCCAGCCACAGCCCGACTGTTATATAGGCGATGAGCTCCCGACAAGGAGGTGAAATGGAGCAGTAACTAACAGTAACGTTACAATCTTCATCGTACAGCTAGCGACAAACGGTAATAGTGAGGAGCTATCTCAGCCGTCCATTTCTCTGAAATGTTTTCTTCTTGATCTGCTACAGTTAACTGAAGAATATCGCGACAGCTTCAGTCCTGACAGCCACGAGGCGGGCGAGTGACGCGGAGGCATAGGCGGCGACATCGGTGTGTAGGGAAGCGAGGAGGGAGGAGATGCCGTCGTGGGCGGTGGCGGGGAGAGGAGGGGGCAGCCTGAGCAGCGAAGGAAGGGAGGGAGATGCCGTCGTGTAAGGCTGAACCGGGCTTAGCCTTGGGCCGAGCAGGAGACGTGGCCCAATTAATGACAGGGCTGCAAAATAGCTACGGGGAGTAGCTGCCCTTGTGACTTCAGGCCCAGTTCGCGGCGAACATAGCGTTTACTTTAGATCTGATGGCCATTAATGTTTAACAAATGAAATCAAACGGCCAGAGATGCCTACTCCATGTGAGCACAGGGATTAGGTGCTTTGTCACGGTTTACTCGGCGCGCGTGAGCAATTTCTGGGATCTAGATGATTAGCGATTAGCTGTAAATTCCTTTGCTCACGACTGAAAAATAGCATAGATAGTTAAACCACAGCGCCTAAGAGCATCTCCAACGCGAGGCACTAGGAGCCGGTGCTAGGATAGAAATCTTGGCCGATTAGCAGTTATACCCTCAAATCCTGGAGTCACCCATGGCATCGGCGCAATATTTGGTGCCGGGCGCTTGGCCCTTTTTTCTCTCACGGGAAGGTAGCGTTTAGTGCAACAGCCGCCAGTTATTAGCGCCTTAATTAGCGGTCAGCGTTGCGTAGGACGGGCGCTTATATTATTCTTTAATTTTATGTATTTATTTTTTTGTTTATAAGCGTCTAAGTAAGCTCCCTGCATTGAACATGCCTCAATTACTCACGCAATTATGACGCATTACTCCCCCGGCCAATAATCAAGCTGTCATCGTACATGCATTGGCTGCATACAAGCTGCTTTTTCGTTTCTCGCCCCCTAATTAACCCAGCAGTTAATGCATTGCGCCTTAATACCCTCCATTTCTAAAAATATCATTTTAGAGATTTTTATATAAACTACATACGGATGTATATAGATGTATTTTAAAGTGTAGATTCACTCATTTTACTTTGTATGTAGTCTATATAGAATTTTTTTTAAATATGTTTAAAAACGGAGGAAGTACTATATAAGATCAGGTCCTTGAGTCAGAGACTCAAAGTGCGGCATCACCTTCACTCTACCACACTGCGCCTTAGCTCAACACACGAGACCTCTCCATGGAGCAGTGGGCGTACTACCTCTGCCTTCTCTTGGCTCTCCTCCTTCCTCTCCTTCTCTTCAAGCTCAACACGAAACACAACGGCGGCAATAGCGGCGTGCGTCTGCCACCCGGTCCGTGGCGGCTACCACTCATCGGCAGTCTTCATCACCTTGCCGGCAACCCGCTCATGCACCGTGTCATGGCCGACCTCGCTCACCGGCTCGACGCGCCTCTCATGTACCTCAAGCTCGGCAAGGTGCCGGTGATGGTGGCCACGTCCCCGGAGGCTGCCCGCGAGATCATGCGGACGCATGACGTCGTCTTCGCTACGCGGCCGTTGAGCCCCACGTTGAAGATCATGAACTCTGAAGGGCTGGTATTCGCTCCCTATGGCGCCTTGTGGCGGCAGCTTCGCAAGATTTGCATCCTGGAGCTTCTCAGTGTGCGACGCGTGCAGTCGTTCCGCCACATCCGGGAGGATGAGGTCTGCCGACTCGTGGCCGCCATCACGGCGGCGCCGCCCATGAAGCTCGTGAACGTGAGTGAGCGAATTGCCATCCTCATCAACGATTCGGCGGTACGCGCCATGATCGGGGAAAGATTCATGAGGCGTGAGGAGTTCTTGCAGACACTCGAGGATGGTGTCAAGATCGCCGGCGGGTTCAGCCTTAGCGATATGTTCCCGTCGTCGTGGCTCGCGAGATTCATCAGCGGCACGACACGGCGGGCCGAGGAGTACCACCAGAAGAGCTTCGAACTCATGGAGTACGCGATCAAGCAACACGAGGAGCAGAGGGCAACCACCGCCTCAGCGAGTGATGTCGTGGAGGAAGGAGAGGACCTAGTGGACGCGCTCTTGAGGATACGCAAGGAAGGTGGCCTCGACGTGCCCCTTACCATGGGAATGATCAAAGCAGTTATACTTGTAAGTGCAACAATTTCTTAAATTCTGCCTTCCCTCTTCTAGCAGTTATACTTTGGCCACAGAGTTCCGTAAGAAATATGCCATATTTTTAAAAATTGGAATGATTTGGAGATTAATCACGAGTCACCACGCCACCTCGCAGTTGATGCAGTATTAAACAAAACTAATTATACATTTTTTGATAGTTCATTTCGTGATTGATTCTGTTTATTATCAATATGTTGTTGTCAATGTTAAAATTGTTTCATAATTTGAGTCAAACCAAAACAATTGACCAACATATAATAAAAAAGTTCAAGTATTTAAAAATGATGGAGTAGTTACAACAAAACAAAAAGGGTCAAGTATTTAGAAATGAGAGAGTAGCTAGCAAGACACAAGTGTCTCTTAATTCATTTTTTTTCTTGAGTTCACACAGAATCAAAGAATTGTTATATGTTATACTCGCTATTATTCGAGGATTTGCTACTGGATATCTCACTGCATATGGGTGACAATCCAAAACTGCCTAGAATACGTAGCAATTCCAAATTTCATCAAATCAGCAAATTGCAGGATCTGTTTGGTGCCGGAAGCGAGACATCAGCAATCACTCTTCAATGGGCCATGTCAGAGCTCATGAGGTCCCCAAATGTGATGCGGAAGGCACAAGCCGAAGTACGCAAGAACCTGCAAGGAAAGCCGAAGGTGACCGAGGATGACTTGATCAATCTCAAGTACCTCAGACTCGTCATCAAGGAGACAATGAGGCTTCATCCAGCTGCACCATTGCTTCTCCCTAGGGAGGCAAGTGAGCCTTGCAAAATCCTCGAGTATGATGTCCCCGAGGGCACCACGATGTTGGTGAACGCATGGGCAATCGGAAGAGACCCTAGGCACTGGGAAGACCCCGAGGAGTTCAAACCAGAGAGATTTGAATCTGGCATGGTTGATTTCAAAGGAACAAACTTTGAGTACATACCATTTGGGGCAGGTCGAAGGATGTGCCCTGGAATGATGTTTGCGCAGGCTAGCATCGAGATTGTACTGGCCGCACTTCTCTACCACTTCGACTGGGAGCTCCCAGGAGGGGTGAGACCAGATGAGCTGGACATGACAGAGGAGATGGGCCTCACCGTCCGACGGAAGAACAACCTGTACCTGCACGCTGTGGTTCGTGTGCCCCCAGTTTAATTTGCACTTGCATTGATATGTGACGACATAATAAGTATGAGTGCCTTCTATTTCTTTGTCTAGTGTGAAGACTTATTAAGAAGTATTGTTAATTACTACATCGCTGCAAGTTAAGCTTTGACTTATGTGTCGAAGTATGGCGTGCGTTGCTGCACACATCAATTTTTTCAATCAAATGATAGGAATTTTTACAAATATTTGGAGGCATGATCACTACCCAGGTCTAAACCAACAAATAAATCTGTGGTGGTTCAAATCACAACACGACACCTATAATTCACCCAATTCATACACATTTAACCAGAAACAGTACTCAAGATGCCAGTCTAATTAACATATTGTCAAACATACTTGTAGCAAGTATCGACTTAAAGTGTGTAACCAAACAACCGTAGTATAACTTCACTCTAAATAGAAAAGATGGCTAATTAGTGAATTAAACTTTAGACCACCTTTGGCAACGTAATCAAATCCTCCATCTCTTAATTCAAATGCCTCATATATTCCAAAAAATCAATTTAGAGAAGGAAAGGAAAAAAGAAAGAAGGTCATAAATTAAAAGGCTATCGCTCTTGCCTATGCCGGCACACCATCTCTATTACCCTAGCTTCGACAGTGGCTGTAGCATAAACAATAAAAACTGGACTTAGCACACAAATAAAAATACAGGGCTTGTACATCCTAGAGCATAAAACAAAAATAGTTTCTCAATACTTAAAATTATTGGACAAGGCAAACAAAGACTTATGATGAATTCATAACAATAATTTTGTTACTACGGATATATGATTTTTGGAGTAGTACTTCGAGCACAGAATATCTTACACGATCGCCAGCGAGGATGCAGAACCGGGCTTGTTCTCTTCAGTGTCGTTGTATACCTTAAGATCCATCTGGTAATTAGGTCTATTCTTCATGCCCCATATATCACCATGTTATTTATTTAAGAAAGTAATAAATCTTATCCAACAACAACATGTCTCAATTCATCTATCATTTGCTTCATCTATGGACAAGTGATGAGGACTAATAAAAAGAAAATTCTAGCAGACCTTACATATTTATGAATTCTAATGAACAAAATTTACTTTCACATTAAATAATGCACACAAAGTCAAAGTTTTCTCGTAAAACAGAGTTAAATTAACAGCTACATATTTGCATAATGTCGACCTATATGCTCAGAAGTGCAACTGGTGAAATAGAAGAACCGATAAGTTCAAGATCCCAGGAATAACCTGGTCTACACAAAGTGTTAGATAAAATTTTCAGCAACAAGTGACTAACTAAATAAGAATTTTTCTGTGCACTATCAAAGAAGTGATCAAACACCATTTGAGCAACAGGAATGTTTGTACGTAGAAAAGGAAATTGCAATTCGCTAGTCGTTGCAGATTTTCCAATTGTAATGTTGTAGTCTTATAAGATGCTCTGCACATAAAAAATTGTGTTTTATTAATTACGACACAATCTCAGAAATGAAGCTCACTCAAATTAATGATGCAAAACAAAACTCCCAAATAAAATATGATCTAGTATCTATACTTGACAAAAGGAAAACGATCTCTAATCTAGTATCATGTCGTGACTTAGAAGAAGCTTGTGTGGTGAAAGGAAAACAAGACGTTCCACATGAGTAATTATTCGATTACAGCAACCAACATGTTTTCCATACTATAAGGCCCCATTCATCAACTGCCCGGTTCCACGAACTCCTGGACTCCGGCTCAGCGAAATGACTCCTCACTCCATGGAAGAAAGCCTATACATACACCTGTAGCAGCAATACCAGAAACGACAGAAAAGTAGTTCCTGATTGTCCATGGCATATGAGGAAGGAAATCATGATGGTAAACACTCCCCATGATCTTGAGCCAACACATTTTCTACCTGATATATGGTAAGTTTCAAATGAACATCAGTTGAAGAATGAACTATGGAGGTTAATTGCATCAGTATAGTGAGTCAATGGTGTACCCCTCACACAGGGAAATTATTAAAGACCATTTAGCACAATAGTTCATCCTGTCCATTGTATCAAACACATGACATGTAAACTGTTAAGAAAATCAATGCCTGGAATGTTTTAAGAAACAAGGGATATGATAACTTAACCGGGAAGAGAGTTTGGTTGAGAAAATGAGCCTGCTGGAAGCATCGTGCCCACCGCTGCCCGTTGTCCGACTTGTAGACGCTAGGTTCGCGACTACTGGGAACCTAGCCGCCGCCCTCGCAGCAGCAGAGTTGGACGGTTCAATGCAATCCTTGTAGTGGCCCTCCTCCTCATACCCGTCGGCCCCAGGAGGCGTCGGGATCCAGGCCGTGCGCGGGCGGCGCTGAACGGGCTTGGGGCCGGCGTGGTGGTGCATGCGTACTCGTGGAGGATTCGAGGGCTTCTTCCGGGTGTGCATGGCGAGGCAGTCGATGGTAGGACAACGACTTGTGGTGGTCTGCACAGCAATCTCGTTTAGGCACATGTTGAGACGGCGGCGCAGGGAGGAAGGTGGAGAGCGAAGTGGGCTCGGCCGTGGGGCCCCTCGGGCAGCAGTGCCGCCGTTGTGTCTCTTCAAACAGCAGCAACTCCGACGGGTGGAGGAGATGGAGATCGCCATGTGTGGCGCCGCCGCGGGAGATGCGTAATACGCGGCTGGGAGGGGGAGTGAAACTGAAACTTGTGGAACCGGAGGAAATACCTAACACCGATCGTCGCCGTCAGTCCGGGATCGTACGTTAATTTGCGTGGACTAACGAGAAGGCTTCGATTCGGCTTCGGGAATGGGCAGTGATAGGCGCCGGCGCACCGGCCCAATTTTCGGCCGGTCGGCTGCCGAACGTATGATACAGACTTTTCTAACCGTACGATACAACTTTTTCTTCATCTCCAAAAAGTCAACCACGCTGGAAAAAAAGGTAGCGACCTAGTTTAGGCGCGCTCGCCGGCCGCCGCATTTATCCTCGGCATCTCGTGCTTGCCGGTCACCCGTGCCACCGCGTCCGCCTACCCGTGCTCGCCGGCGTTTGTGCCATTGCGCTCGTCTCGGCTGCCTTCGCTCGACATGGTTGTAGCTTGAACACAGACGGGTTCCAGTATGTGGTCACCATGGTTGCAACATCTCGGCCATCTCCGTCTTCGGCTTGCCGCCGTCATTGACTTGCACTGCCACTGCCATGTCCAGTAAAAACAAATCTAAAAAGCAACAAAAACCTCCAATACACGGTTGAAGCAAAAAGATTAGCTGGTTCCAACAAAACTTGATGCTATTTCCAGCAAATATCAAAAGCAACAAAAACCTCCGGTACGTACTCGGTTGAAGCAAATAGATTTGCCGGTTCCAACAAAATTTAATAATGGTTCCAGCAAAAATCTCAGCAACAAAAACCGATAAGCCAATTGTAGCAAATGAATTAGTCAGTTCCAGCAAAAAATAATGCTAGTTCCAGCAAAACAATCTCACTGAAAAAAGAGTCCAGTGCCCATAGTAGCGAAAAAAATGGTTCCAACAAAAATAAAGATTGGTTCCAGCAAAAAATGTGTTGCCTGCCCAGGGCGCGTCCGGTTCCAGCATCAACATGTGCCGCTTGCAGCTCCCTGTAGGCCGGTTCCAGCATCGCTGCGTGAGCAGGAACCAGTCGTCGCGCACCATGGTGACGTAGCGGGTGCGCGAACTTGCAGCCCAGTCGTCGGGCCCTTTGCTCGCAGCTCGGGGAGCGTGTGTGTGCAGCATGTGCTTGTGCTCAACCTCGTCGATCCATGGCGTACTGCCTAGGATATGAGAGAGAAAAGCAAAAAAAATGCAAACAGCTCACCCCCTCTCATGCATCTATGGTGGAAAATGTCACGGGGAACAGATAAGGCAACAAAAACGAACTCGATTTAATGAGGATTGGGTGTGGATTCCTGAAGAGAGAGCACAAGAAGGGAGATGAGAGATATTGAGCAAGGGAAATTGAAGGAGGAGACGCCTCATATGGTCTCCAGAATATGCGAGGGGATAAGATGGAAGCGGTGGAGATAAACTTGGCTTTGTGGGTGGTGGGCCAGGGTTGTAGCGACGCGAGCGCAACTTTGTGGGTGGTGGACTAGGACTGTAGCGACGCGAGCGTGGCGACCGGCTGAACACTCGGCCGGCGCACCGTTCCCAAACATTTACCTATTAAGGACAGTATAACCGCACCTAAAGCGAGCCCTCTCAGCGCTTCATGTTTCTAACCATCGGATTTCTTGCCCAGATTATCCTCGGTCGTCTGATGCATCTGCCCTCGAGCGTGGGCTGCTCTTGGGCCGGATGTCCTGAGGGGCTGCTATTCCCGAAGGTAAATGTTTGGGAACAGTGCACCGGCCGAGTGTTCGACCGGTCGCCACGCTCGCGTCGCTACAGTCCACCACCCACGTCACTATAGCCCTGGCCCACCATCCACAAAGCCAAGTTTATCTCCACCGCTTCCATCTTATCCCCTCGCATATTCTGGAGACCATATGAGGCGTCTCCTCCTTCAATTCCCATTGCTCAATATCTCTCATCTCCCTTCTTGTGCTCTCTCTTCATGAATCCACACCCAATCCTCATGAAATCGAGTTCGTTTTTGTTGCCTTATCTGTTCCCCGTGACATTTTCCACCATAGATCCATGAGAGGGGGTGAGCTGTTTGCATTTTTTGCTTTTTCTCTCTCATATCCTAGGCAGTACATCATGGATCGACGAGGTTGAGCACAAGCACATGCTGCACACACACACTCCCCTCCTTGGAGCTGCGAGCAAAGGGCCCAACGACTGGGCTGCAAGTTCGCGCACCCACTACGTCACCATGGTGCGCGACGATTGGTTCCTGCTCACGCGGCGATGTTGGAACCGGCCTACAGGGAGCTGCAAGCGGCACATGTTGATGCTGGAACCAGTGTCCCTTGATGCTGGAACCGGACGCGCCCTGGGCAGGCAACACATTTTTTGCTGGAACAAGTCTTTATTTTTGCTGGAACCGTCTTTTTTCGCTACTATAGGCACTGGACTCTTTTTTCAGTGAGATTGTTTTGCTGGAACTAGCATTATTTTTTGCTGGAACCGGCTAATTCATTTGCTACAAATGGCTTATCGGTTTTTGTTGCTGAGATTTTTGCTGGAACTATCATTAAGTTTTGTTGGAACCGGAAAATCTATTTGCTTCAACCGAGTACCGGAGGTTTTTGTTGCTTTTGATATTTGCTGGAAATAGCATCAAGTTTTGCTGGAACCAGCTAATCTTTTTGCTTCAACCGTGTATTGGAGGTTTTTGTTGCTTTTTAGATTTGTTTTTGCTGGACATGGCAGTGGCGGTGCAAGTCAATGACGGCGGCAAGCCGGAGACGGAGATGGCCGAGATGTTGCAACCATGGTGACCACATGCTGGAACCCGTCTATGTTCAAGCTACAACCATGTCGAACGGAGGCAGCCGAGACGAGCGCAATGGCACGAACGCCGGCGAGCACGGGTAGGCGGACGCGGTGGCACGGGTGACTGGCAAGCACGAGATGCCGAGGACAAGTGCGGCAGCCGGCGAGCGCGCCTAAACTAGGTCGCTACTTTTTTTCTAGCGTGGTTGACTTTTTAAAGACGAAAGAAAAATTATATAGTACGATTGGAAAAATCTGTATCGTACGTTCGGCAGCCGACCGGCCGAAAATTGGGCCGGTGCGCCCGCGCCTATCACTGCCCTTCTTAATATGGTCAACAACAAAGTATTAGTAGCTCTTTCCAGCGCAATGTCAGAGCTTGGTGGCCGATAGACGTACTATACCTCTCCCGAGGGGCATAAAGGTGTTCTGCCCGCGTGTTTCCATTCCCTACGACCATGCCATCGCCTTCTCCAATGGCGCCACTTTCCTGCCGTGACCTCTCCCCGCAGCTCTCCTCCCTCCCGCACCGCGGCACCGCCGCCACCACCACCCACACACAAATCTCCCTCCGGCGCGCTCCAGCCCCGCGCACACCACTCACCACCACCAAAAGACTGCAGCTCGCCTCCGCTGCCACCAGGGACGACGCGCTCGCCTCCCTCGTCGGCCAGCTAGAGCAGAACCTCACCCAAGACGAGGAAGAGGACGACCTGTACCTTCCCGACGATGCTTCGTCCGCCCGGCGCCGCGCAGCACAGAAGCACCAGGACGAGCTGCCCGCGCGGTGGCGCGAGATCCACGGCAGCGACGACTGGGCGGGGCTTCTTGACCCGATGGACCCGCTGCTCCGCTCCGAGCTCATCCGCTACGGCGAGCTCGCGCAGGCCTGCTACGACGCCTTCGACTACGACCTGGCCTCCCGCTACTGCGGCAGTTGCAAGTACCCGCGGCGCGCCTTCTTCGAGCGGCTGGGCATGCCCGACGCGGCGCGGGGCTACACCGTGACCCGCTACCTGTACGCCACGTCCAACTTCCGCTTCCCCAACTTCTTCTCCGGGAGGTCCCGCGCCGACGCCAAGCTCTGGAGCCAGCGCGCGAACTGGATCGGCTACGTGGCCGTGTCCACCGACGAGGAGTCGGCGCGGCTGGGCCGGCGCGACATCGCCATCGCGTGGCGCGGCACCATCACGCGGCTCGAGTGGGTGTCGGACCTCATGGACTACCTCCGGCCCGTCGCCGACGAGGGCATCCCGTGCCCGGACCCCGAGGTGAAGGTGGAGTCCGGCTTCGTCGACCTGTACACGGACAAGGACCCCTCCTGCCGCTTCTGCAAGTACTCCGCCCGGGAGCAGGTCCTGGTGGAGGTCCGCAAGCTCGTCGCCCACTACACCGCCCTCGGCGAGGACGTGAGCATCACCGTCACCGGCCACAGCCTCGGCAGCTCCCTCGCCATCCTCAGCGCCTACGACATCGCCGAGTCCGCCGCCAACCTCTCCAACGGCAAGGTACGGACGAATAAGTTCTCCCGATGATTCAGTTCAGCCTCCATCTCCATGCATGCGCACGTACGAATGATTACGATGGGTGTGCAGAGGGCGGCGGTGTGCGTGTACTCGTTCTCGGGGCCGCGGGTGGGGAACGGGCGGTTCAGGCAGCGGTTCGAGGGGGAGCTCGGGGTGAAGGCGCTGCGGGTGACGAACGTGCACGACAACGTGCCGCGGATGCCGGGGATCTTCCTGAACGAGGGGGTGCCGGAGGTGGTGCGGCGGGTGGCGGAGGGGCTGCGGATGCCCTGGTGCTACAGCCACGTCGGCGTGGAGCTCGCCCTCGACCACAAGCGCTCGCCGTTCCTCAAGGACACGCTCGACCCCGGCTGCTCCCACAACCTGGAGGCGCACCTGCACCTCCTCGACGGGTAAGTTATTGCACGTCCGCATCCATCACCTCCGTACCGTATACTCATTTTGCCAAAATTAATCACCTCTCGATCGCTGTCACCTCTGGCCCTCCGGCACCTACCCATGGCGACTTGTGTGGAATGATATGGTCTAGGAATCACGTACGTGGCCACTGAGTAAGTGTATTTAAAATGGTTATTACAAGGCGCGAACGCACAGCCAGTGTCAGTTTCTTGTCTCGCACTCTCGCTGTCCCCGAGTCCAATATGCCGGTGTGCAGACGTCTCTAGTGATCCGCTTTTAAGTTTTAACCCGGGTGGTTGTGCCTGTACCCTCGTTTAAATGGCATGCATGGAAACTTATTGCATGTCATATCATACTCCTAGCAGTATTCGTGTTTACTACTACTACCACCTCCGTCTTATTGGCCCCCTTCGTATTTCGGGCCATCTATCCCTACTATTTAAAAAGATCATAAGATTCTCATTTCACTTTTCTTTTCGTCACTCCTTCGTCCAACCTTTAATATATTTGATGATAATCAATCATCTTAATTTACTTAACCTTTGAACCAATTTCATTTTAATTTACTTACTAAATTTTTAATCAAAATATAAGGTAATTCACGGTCAGAATTTGATAAACATTTATTTACACAATCGCATTATTATTGACAGGTAAATCACAAGCTAACATATAGAATATTTATATTCGTTGCAACACACGGGCATTGTTCTAGTAGATTACTAAAATATAAAATATATGCTATAAAAATTATATTGTTGGATTTTGTATTTAAAAGAGCTTTCTGACAATATAATTTTTGGGACATACAGTTTACATTTTGTCTAAAATAAGAGGGACCTAATAAACCAAGACGAAGGGAATACTAAACATCATGAGTCTGAAATTTCCGCACACATCACTCGATTCCGTCGAGATTGAAAATGGAAGTGACGTGGCGAGTGATAACAAGGAGCGTCGTTCCCAGCAAGGTTGAGCCAAGACCTCACCGAAGACTATGATGATACTACAAGCGGTAGCGAGGGGTGGGAGGGACGGCAGCACCGCCGGCCGCAGTAGCGGGAACATGTAGTCCTATAGACGTCGGTTGGCAGCGCTGGAAAGAAAATATTGTACATACTGGGATCATGGCCATCAGTGGCGGAGACAGGGGGTGGCCAGCAGGGGCCAAGACCCGGCCCAATGTGGTGATTTTACGCCTATTTTGCTTGTCAACAGTAATTAGTTTTCATTGGGGTGGCCAGCAGAAGCCAAGGCCCGGCCCAATGTGATGATTTTTACGCCTATTTTGCTTGTCAACAGTAATTAGTTTTCAGATTTCCTTTAAGCCAGCCCTTCTCAACATCACGATTTGGACTATCCTGCCTCCGCCACTGGTGGCCGTTGATGGTGATCTAACGGCCCAAAAGATTGACGTTGATATTTGTTTTTCAAGTACCTGATGAATAGGCCGTACATACAGAGAGCGTTTTGGAGGCCGAGCTCCATGAAGGCCTTTATTTTTGAAAAATTTAAATTCAAACTTTTATGATCCAAAAAATTCTGAAAAAAAATATGCGTGTATGTAAGGATGTAACCCACATGTGGGTAAAAATTCATGATAAAATACATTGAGTTGCGACCCGTTAAAAAAAGAATATCTGTATTTTTTTTAGAATTTTTTGAAATGTAAAAATATGAATTTTGATGAAATTTCAAATTTAAATTTTGAGGCCTCACTGGAGGCTGAGCTCCAAAAGGGATTTCTGGTACATATATAGCATCACTTGGTGTTGAAAATGAGGGGGCTTCATGAAACGGAAGGACGGATCACTTGGCCCCAGCTTGATAGGTCAAACTAAGAAAGGTACAAACTTGCATTAGACACACCTGCACGTTTTTTTGGTTAAGGTCATTATTTTTTGATCGGGACAGACGTGTGATATAATTCCCGCCATCCGTGTCACTGCATGTGTGGGACAGATGCAGATCAGGTCATCCATGCCGTACACGGAGGAGCAATCATACGAGTGATCTTGAGGAGATCTTTATTAGTTGGCTGATTGATCTCTAGCGAGATGCCAAGGCCATATACTACTGCTACTTGACTTGCACCAATAATTTGGTTGGCATGTTCACACGAATACTGACATTTCCTAACACCAATACGTATTGTATATTTGTATACTACTTTCTCCGTCCCACAATGTAAGACGTTTTTTGACACTACACTAATGTAAAAAAACGTCTTATATTATTGGACGGAGGGAGTACTACAGTACTTGTCGTTGTAAGTACGCCGGCGGTACGTCCAAAGTCCAAACCCATCACGCCTTTCTACGTACAACCCATGTGACATGTATTACACAGTTATTAATCTAAACACAAGACTACAAGAGCTATCTGCGTTTTCTAAAGGGGTGACGGGTCGTGTGATAGATGCGTGGGGTTTATCAAGAGGACCGGTGCGTAATGCCGAGATTAAATAATGTGTTAGGTTCTTTGAAATACTCCTGCTCATCTGCTGGTAGCCATGGGCCTCATGCATCATGCATGGCACTATCTCTTGTTCTCTGAACGTTGTATTTCCGTTATGCAAGTAATGAAAATAGGGGTAAAGCCGGGGTTGATCAAGTTTGTAACGGTAAAGGAAAAGAGGATTATCATTGCTGCTAATTATTACCACGATGGGGCAAACCTTCATGGGCGCAATGATCCCAGGGATCCTTCTCCAGAGGTCCAGAGATGATGAGAGGGTACATCAGAGGACGAGGGAAAAAAAAAACAAAGCGAGAAATTCTCGGGGAAATCGTTAAAAGGTAGATTTCACTTGTGCAACGGTTTGTCCTACCATCAAAACAAAGTTGATAGATCAGAGTAGGGGGGGAGGCAGTGGTAAAAAAAGAAAGGGTTTTAAGGGAATTATTTTGGATCAAGCTAGTATGAGTAGTTCTACTAGTACATTTTTCTTCGGAAAGGAGTAATATTCTCGGCCTCTGCATTGAGTGATGCACACAACCCTTTATTTATCATTTCAAAGTTCATCATCCAGCTACAGTAAAGTTCAACCAAAAAATTATCACACATGGCCACCCCAAAGGCAAAATAAGAAACATCACAAAGAAATCAGCCTCATGCATCACAAATCCTACTAGTAGGCTGCCAACCAAATCGGTCGAACAAATCCCAAAATACCATCTCTCATCAAAATAACATTACACATGTGCACATTTCTTTTTTGTTAAGGTCCTTGTTAGGATCGGGACAGACGATATTATTCCAGCCACCTGTGTGGGACAGACGCAGATCAGAATAGATCATCCACACGCCGTGCGGTACATGGACGATCACAATCATATGATGTTGATTAGTTGGCTGAGAGATCTCCACGGAGACGCCAAGGACGTACACTACTTGACTTGCATCAATAATTTGGTTCAAACATGTTTCAAAGAACACTAACATTTCCTAGTGGGAAAAATATGTGGCTGGAACGTTCGCGCGTACGCGTCTGATCATGTCAAGAATGCAGCAGATGTGCGCTCGAC